>SMLS01064045.1:0-51843 GCA_004785975.1 Popillia japonica
TTTTTTTTTTCATATGTATCTTACGTCTTTCGGATGTTGTCGCATAGGAAAGTTTTGAGTTAACGTTTCGCTGAACATGCTGTCAGCTTCATCAGAAGGTTTCTGTCTTGAAGACTGTTTTTAATTAAAGTTTTTCTACCCGAAAATACCCGAAATATTTCAATACATACTGTGAATAATAGTCGTAAAAATCAATCGTTAAAAACTATCCTACGTCATTTGGAGATTACTGGTTCTATTGGATTGATATGAGATAAAGTAAGTAAAGACAGCACAAGTTTAAAAGATGACGAATTGAAGTTCTTCCATAAACTGTAGTCCTTTTTCTTTCTCTAACGGACGCGCTTATACCACCAGTATCAGCTCGGCCAAACTGTCTATTGTGGCCCACACAGTTGAATTCTGACAAACTGATGGCATCCAAACAAAATGTTAGCGAACTAGGCGAGAACTAAGTTAGAATAAGTTTAAAATCGGAATACACCAGCGCATAAAGCAATTAATGTACTAACAAGAGAGGTAACGATAAATGTGAGAACCATAGATACAGAATTTTCGTATATATAGACACACCTGAAAAAGTTGATCAGATGCCACTTGTTATCGGCCAATTGCGTGTATTTGTCTTGAATTATTTTGTTTCTATTTATCTCTTTTTTATTTATTTCTGCATAAAAACAGTTTTTATTAATATTAGGAGAGACCGGGGGAATGGTGGCCACTGGGGTAATGATAGCCGTTCCAAAACCAAAAAATGTGTTAATCTAGATGAGTTCCAGCTTGAGCTACCATCTGTTTATCATTAGTTAAACTCTTGAATTGTGATTTGTTTTACTGCGCGTAATATTAATTAATCTATTGGCCGCTATTGGCGCGTGATCGAATCATTAGAAAGTAGTGTTTTCGTGTGGTGGCCAGAAACATCGAAAGAATCCCATCAGTTTATATCAATTGTTACCTACAGAGCTTCTTTGGGGTTCTACTCTTCATCCCGAGAACCGTAAGTGAATATAAATGCATTTGTTGCGGTTTTATTGTCAATAAACTATCTATATGTTTTTTGGGGGAATGGTGGCCATAACAACAGGGGTAATTGTGGCAGGCCACGATTACCTCGACATATACATACTTCGGTATTCATATCTAATTTTTTGCATTTGGTATAGATGCCGAGAACATATCGACGCGTTACCGAAAAAGCCTCCAAGATCCCTAGGAGCTCTTTACAAAAAAGAATCAAAGAAAAGAGTTTCGCCAATCCGAAACTGGGCCGCCCGACCGTCTTATCTGCAGAACAAGAAGAAGAATTAGCGCAAACGATAATCAACTTGTCCAAACTTTTCTATGGATTATAATAATAATAATAATAATACGTTTATTGTCCAACAGATTGCCAGTTACAGGACAACAAATTTAAATATGTAGGTACATACAAAAGATAATTAAATAGAAACAAAATTAAATATTAATTTTATTATAACAAATGTCGTCATAGTGCAGATCAGCAGAGCGGCACATAATAGACAGAGGTGAAGCTTGCAATAAATTGGTCCTAGAGAAGGGTAAAGCAAAGGAAGAAGAGGAACGAGAGGAAAGTCTTGGGATTATCACGAAAAGAGATAAAACAGGCCGCATTTTCTTATGCCGAAAAGAACAACATAGCTTGTCCATTTAATATTAACAACAAGACTGCAGGCGATGATTGGCTTTGGAATTTCATGAGAAGAAACCCATCTGTAACGCTTCGCAAACCGGAGGCTACAAGTATCCACCAACCAAAGAAGTAGACGCAGAAGACCATCAACAGAAACAAGAACAAAAAGAGATATCATTTTCTGAAGTTTTTGCCTTGCCTCTCTCACGATCTAAACAAAATATTCGAAAAAATTGTAAACATTCACAAATAATAACTTCCACCCCAAACAAGAAAATTCTAGAGAATAAAGCACAACACAAATTTATGAAGATGGAAAAGAATCAGAAGAGGAAGATTTTCTCTGATAAAAGTAATGAGAAGAACCCTGGTGGTGGGGTAAAACGCTCTAAAAAATTACAGTCAGTGAAACCAAAACCATTAGTACACACTGTACAGTCCGATGACGAAGTTGTAGACAAGAATGTAGAAGGAACGAATATATGCCTAGTATGCGGAGAATTTGGCAAAAACAACGAATGGTGGCTGCGGTGTGTTGTTTGCAGCAACTGGGCACACAAAGACTGCACAGACGGTTGTAACGAGAAGAGATATACAGTAGATTCAGCTTATATGAATCATTGGTTATTTGAATCAGCCTCGTATTTGACTCAAAGTATGAATGCCCAATCCATTTGTATGACGACTAATGTAAAATTTTTCGTTTATATGAATCGATACGCCGCTTTTTTGAATCATCATTTTATACATAAATATAGAATGTATGCGCGTGTCACTTGACTAGCCTTGTTATTCGATCGGGGAATCCCGTGTATGCTGATGTAACGAATAAATTAATGGTGTTTTTGCGGTATATTCTTCAGTTTCACTTTTTCTTTCGTGCGTACAAGTTCAAAATGCCTAAAGGAACGCAACGTCAAAATTTAAATCTTCGTGAGAAATGTGAAATGTTGAAAAAGTACGATGCTTTACCATCATGTAGTCAGCGCAGTGCTGCAATAAAATTAGGAATTACGCAATCTACATTAAGCAGGCTTGTACGAAATCGGGAGAAAATTAGCGAAGACAGTACCAGAAAAATCCTAAGCGCAAAAGAATACGGGATGGAAAAGACGTTGCAGTAGAAAATGCCCTTTTGCAATGGTTCACAAATGTCCGAACACAAAATGCACCCATCAGCCGTGGCATTTTAATGGAAAAAGCCGCAATTTTGGCATCAAAGTTAGGACATGAAGATTTTAAGCCCACCGACGGGTGGCTAAGTCGATGGAAAAACAGAAACAATATTGTCTATAAAAAGCTTCACGGAGAAATAAAAGATGCTGATAGCCCAGCCGCAGAAACCTGGATCAAAACATCACTGCCAGAGCTTCTAAGAGATTTTAAACCAGATGAAATTTATAATACAGATGAAACAGGTTTATATTTCAGAGCTATACCGGATTATTCATTGGTTTTTAAGAATGAATCACATGCGTCGGGAAAAAAGCAAAAGGAGCGTGTTACAGTTTTGGTAACTTGCAATATGTCTGGTACAGACAAACAGCAATTAATAGTGATAGGAAAATCTAAGAATCCGCGGTGCATCTTTACCAGTGACATATATGAGTAATTCAAACGCATAGATGACAAGTGAGATATTCCACCAGTGGCTTACGGAATGGGATAAGAAGCTAAAAGACAGGAAAATTGCAGTAATTTTAGACAATTGCACCGCTCATCCAAATGTGCTACTAAAAAACATAAAATTAGTGTTTCTACCAGCCAATACTACATCATTGATCCAACCTCTTGATCAAGGAATCATTAAAACCTTAAAAACATTATACCGAAAGGATATGAGAAGATTTATTATACAGACTATAGAAGATGAAGGAAACCAAACCCAAGCCAAAGATGTTGCCAAAAGCATTTCACTTCTTACCGCAATCCATATGCTAAAGAAAGCATGGGAAAATGTACGATGTTCTACGATTGTTAATTGTTTTAAAAAGGCTGGTTTCGTTGTCGATGATGGAGCGCAAAGCTTAGGTGAAAACAGCGATCCTGCCGACATTGATGATTTGGACGATGAATTAAGAGCCTGGATAAATATGGATGAAGATGTGCCTGTTGTTGAACGTAATTCCATCGAAACTATTGCCACAAGCTTACTAACAACTGAAGATATGGAAGCGGCTGAAGAAACGGAAGACATAGAGGGAATTAGTAGTACGCCTCCAACATCAACAGAAATTCACGCTGCATTGGACGTTTTGAGAAGAAGTTTGGATATAAGAGGGGCAACGTTAGAAGAATTTAGGTGCTTCTACAAGCTCGAAGAAATTGTAAACTCTAAGATCCCAATGCGACAGACAACCATTCAATCATTTTTTAATAAAAGTTAAATTAAATTTCTATTAAACAACTTTTTTATACATACATACATATATACGTAAATAAATCTATTTGTTCATTACATTTTTTTCACTAAACATGTGCTTATTAATTTCACATTTATAACCGCAAATAAATTTTAATTAGACCATCTTTACAAAGTCTATGAAAGCATTTAGATGATTTCCATACAACCACCGCTTATTTGAATCGCCGCTTAATTGACTCAAAAATTCAATGTACCAACGTGATTCATATAAGCGGAATCTACTGTATTTGCGAGTTTTGCACATAATAAAAAATGTGGGGTAATTGTGGCCATATGTCACCATTACCCCAAATACCCGGGGCAATCATGGCCACGTAGAGTTTTGTTTCGATATAAACAGATATTTACTCCTGTGTCTTTATACTTTTTTTATTAAAGCATTAGTTACTACTTTAGTTGTTTTATATGTAACTAGATTTTACAAATAAATTTCCTAGCAGGTGGCAACTTATCTTCATAATAGCTTAGCGTGCCACCATTCCCCCGGTCTCCCCTACATAGTGTACATTACTGATATTTTGCTGTTACGTTTTATTGGTTATTGTTTTCTTTTGTTAAACAAATGTTCAGTCGATTTTTTCGGGACGGTACTTACATATGTATATCGGCGGCCATATTGCTCGCGCAGCTTGGTATATTCCAATTCTAACTTCTTCTACCTCGTAGCTCATCACCAGACCATAAGCAAGGAGAGGCTCAGAAGTTTCTTGTGCACTTTCAGAGTTTCTACGCAGGGAAAAGTTTGAAATTTATGTTTTTATTTAATACTCAGTGACTAGTTCAAATTCTTGTGTATCCAGGGTTTTATGGATGTGGGTATGGTACATAAATGATTTTTTTCGTCCTAGAATTAATCTGTGCATGGCTTTTTTGTTGAAATATTTTTAAAAATTTTAAATTTTTGAAACTGTTTACACTCATTATTGTTAATAATTTCATCACTACTGTACTTGAATGCTTAATTTAGTTTTAATGTTAATTTTAATCCTAAAAAGTTTACAATTCCAATTCCCCTGATTTAGTTTTTATATATTCAATTTGACATTTACCTTTTTCTAGATCACATATTTTCATATAAATACCTGCTTTAATTTGATTACCAGCTCTATTCCACTTCAATGTTCTGTGCATTCATATTCCGGCACTCATCACATCCAAAATATGTGCACGTATAAATATATTTAGCAGCAATAATGGTCAATATTATAACGGTTGTATACCATAATTAATGAAATATCGACTAACTGTTCAGTGCTCGCAATTATCAGAGATAGTAGTTTGCTTATACAGGTGTATAGCTATAAAATATAGGTATATTGTTAAATATTAGTAATTTATATTTCATTTTGCACGGGTGATGCCCGCGTCACTAACGTGCGTAATTGACATACACACGTGTGCATATTTCGGAAATTTGCTACGGTACCGAAAGCAAATAATTATTGTATTTTTCTTGTTTTGCTTCCGTATGTTAGCTGCGAATTATTATTTCGAAATACATAATTTGTTTCATGAAGCCGAATCGTTTAGTCATGCTGTATTGATCGATTTGGTTAAATAGTACATCTGTTTAGAGTTAACAAGATGTTTTTGTAACATACTCGACCTGTAATTGTAAAATTTTCATACAATACATGGAAGTTTTATTTAATTTATAGTAACAAATTGTTGTGGTTTGTATGGAGTTATTTTTTATTTTGTTTATTTTAGTTGGAAGTTTACGTTATTATTTCGTTTCATTTTCGGTGTAATTAATGTTCGAATAGAATCTACAAAGCTGTATTAGAATCTATTATAATTTAACTCAATAATAAATTATATAAACGAGATGAGATTGCCATTTACAATAATAGCTACACCTAACCTTACATAGTTTTAAAGCGTTCAACTACATCTCTTTAGGAATACTACTGCAAGCTTTTCTCTCTCAAATGTTTTTTCTGGTCACTAAGGAGGATGTTCTATAATTTTGATTTTGTTTTCCTCTAAATACTGAATAGTTGTCCTTGCTGTATGCGACGACGCGTTATCATGATGTAACATGATTCCCTTTCTTTTAGAAATAATTTGATGGCCTCCAGCATTGAACATATCTAAAGTTTGTTGGCAAATTTTAACACGCGAATTACAACCCTTTTCAAATGTAAATAATCGTGCAATGTTGATCTCACTTGCAAAGATCCAATCTTCAGATTGGACTCTATCATGCATAGGTAATGCGGTTGTCCTCTTCTACCATCTTCTTCACAGCAGCAATGTTTTCACAGTTTTTGAGGTTAACAGCAGTTAAAGGAGGGCCAGCTGCTTTTCTGTGTACCATTCATTTGCAACTTTGCTCAAATTCTTTACAGCATCTATAACCAGTTGCGATTGATGGTGCGAGATTCCCAAATAGCGATTTTAAATTTTCCTAACATTCATACGCGCTCAACCCCTTCTTAAAATTATAGTAAGTGGGTAATTTTTTAAACATTGTAGGTTTTAGCACAATATTCTGTAGACAAACTCTATTCACCTACACTTTTTGTTTTGCCCTCCTTACATTTCCCTTTGAAGAGGCGCTTCTCAACAAATCTTCCTGATGTTTTATCCTCGGTATCGTCTTTCTACTCTAACATTTATTATAAAGGGTGAAAAGTGGGTGTTTGTGCGTGAGGTTAAAATGTCCCTACGTCTCCCTTCGCTCTTAAGAAGAGGAGGAGCTAAGATGCACTTTAGTTATCTTCCTTCATGTCTATTTCTTTCTTTGCTCTGCCTCTCTTGTTCTGATTATATTTACCAGAAAATTACCTATTACACACTAATTTGGCTCGCTTTCTGTCATTATTGGTATTATTCTTTTTACCGACACCTTCTTGTATAATTCTTCCCTTGTGTCATCTATTGGACTCCAGCATGGCGTTCTTCGCGGTGTCGGCATCCGCTTAGTAAAACCATGTGTTCTCTTCCGATAGGCTAAATCATTTGAGGTACGCTCTAAATTGGCTGAGTTCAGATAGGAATTGTGTAAGGTCAATATTTCAACTTTGTTTGCCCTATGGTATAAAGTGTTGGTTACTCCGTATAACAGCTCGCGTAAGTTTGTGTGATGTATCAAGGTATGTATCCAGATAGGAAACATTCACATCCTCGTACTTTTACAAGACTCGAAAGTAATTTACGAAGAAACGACTGCTCGATGATCAGATAGGAAGAGTAAGAAATGGAAAATGAAGATATTTTAATATTGGGGCAGTTTAGAGCATCTCCATGAAACAAACAAGAAATTTATGTTACTTGTCCACAAGATCTAGACAATCTTAAAAATCAGATCCGTAGCGCGTTTGGCCAAATAACACCATGAATTTTGTAAAAAGCGAGACGAAACTGAATAAACAGATCTCAAAAATGTATTACATAGATTACTTAAAAATGTATCATTACTTTGCTTATGTTGGTAGGTTGTATTTATGTGGAATGGCCTATGTTATTAAGATAGCATTAAAAATTATTCAACTGGAAGCTGTCAAATGGTTTTCATTTCTTTCAGCACCTACTTTTTCGAATGAAACTGTTATTTATGTAAGCGCCCATTTGTCACTTAATTATCGAATTATACCTTTAATTGAATAGAAAACTATGGCATGTGGATATCGTTATAAAGAGAATTTCTTACAGTTTTAGAATATTTATTAAAATTGGGTACGTTCAATTAAAAATTTTGTTGTTACTTCTAGAGTATTTGATGCTCAATTATTTTTTTGGTCATAAAGTATAATAGCAAATTAATTGAACAACAACTTTCCTCATATAATATTTTGTCATATCTCTAATAGTAGCCGAAGTATCTTCTGTGACAACTAAAATCAAACAGACTGTATACGAATTCCATTACTATTTTTTATATTTATTTTCTTTTTTACTTACATCACGTTCAATTTATTAATTATTAATGTTTATAAGAAATATTTTTTTTTTACATTTGTATTTATTATTATTATGTACGATTATTATTATTATGTAGGTACGATAGATGGCTGCAGACTCCTTGCATATACTCCCTCAATTTTCAAAATTTGCTTATCTTGCAAGAAAGTTTTCAATTGTTTTTGGATTGCAGATATTTCAATAGCGCTGGTGATAATAGTTTTTTAAAACATTTATACATATTATAGCATTTGCTTCTAATCTGTTTATTGGCGTAGACTCTTTGAATAAACCAAAAAGTTTTTCTAGTAGGAAAGTACCTATTCTTTTCATTTTTGTTGGTTGGAAGCTAGTTAATTCACTTCAAAACTCGTAAATGTTTATTAGATTTTCTTTATAGCTCGATTTACAAAATGCTGGACAATGTAATTACCAAATTATTCAACGAGGCTGAAGATTTTAGGGTTTCTAGAACGCTACCACATTTGGCGTAATCCAAAAGATTGTATTTCTGATTAGTGATTTCTAATATTAGTAATTTTTGTAATCACTATAATAGGCATAGAATTTTCTGTGGTGTTATGTCCATCCATAGTTTCAACATTGATATCATCACCGTTATAAATATTTCAGAGCAGTAATTTCACTACTATGCTGATAACGTTGATAGCCTTTAGTGAGTAATAATAATTTGAGTAACCTTGTAATCTCTACTTTTAGTGTATCCTGTCTTGATTCCATTGGCACAAGACTGTCTAACATTATGATTGCAGTGTACAGAAGCACTGCCTTCTTGAAACCAGATTTCTTAAATAATAAAATAGCGTTTCCTATGTTTATTATACCTTAAATCTTCCTTATTCGTGTTACTTCTTTTGTGTATCCAAGGCTCTAGCAAACTAGCTATTTCCAAGCAGTTTTGAGCATTAACGATAAGATACACAAACTATTTTAAATACGCTATAAAGCCACTTTCACTTGACTCCAATATCCACAGTCACATTATTACTATTACATTGTTATTGCTGCAAGTAACTAGATTAAACCAGTCGATATGAGTAATCGCTTACCGTCATACATCATCAGTTTTCCGCACTACACCATCTCCGTGCAACATCCATTTTCCATCTTTATCTCCCATCTAGTGACGTTTCGACCATTGGCAAATTAATAACGGCATTTCCCCTTACATTATCATCCTATCACGTTTCAACATCTGAATATTCACCGTACACGATACATGTTCATTGATCACCAGGTGTTGCCGAGTGCTTTCGATAATTAACCTAGTTTTCATTCGAACACGATCATTAGATACTTATGATGGAAGCAATCGTGTGCCTATTCAATTTCCTTTTTGGGGGCCAAAATGTGGCGATTATTTTTTTTTATATCGAAGAGAAATGCGGATGCAAAAATGTATATTTAGATATCTTAAAATTTCCTCAAAAAAATGGGAAATGGTATCAGTACCATAGTATTAACTAGTTTTTTTCTTTACGACTCGATAACTATTTAATCGCATTAATCAGTGCAGTAAATCTAGTTAAAGCATGTACTAACCTTCATCTGTAAACCGTAAAGTATATCTTTGCATGTTGTACAGTGTACGTAAACGGACGTGTGTATAGAACTCTAAGAGATACGAACACACATTATATCCCTAACGAGCAGCTGGTCTACACATATACGATGCAATTTTGCCCGCTTTAATGGAAGCTGATGCCTTTCATACTTTGATATTAATAGTCGTAAAGCTAGACGGAGATGGGAGAGAATACGGCCGCCATTAGAATATCTTTATAACTCTATTTATTGTTAAGTGTTTGTGCGCTGCGATTCCTGGCGGAATATTAACCTTAAAGTGCCAACTATTTTGGAGGATATTATATGCGACCTTAACGTTGACGGCGATGTGAATGGTGAAAGGCTGCTAGCAGGGCGATATTGATTTCTGATGCGATTATATAGATTCCTCTATCTATAAATTTTCGTAAACTTACTGTGCTTAACAACAAAGGAAATGATTCTGCTTTGGTGTAGGAAAGAGGGCATCAGAGAAGTCCAGTTTGTTTCTAAACAACTTCTAACTAGATTATTAGAAAGCTGTCATTGCAATAAACTGTTTATTTGAAATGTCTCACAAAAATATTGCTCATATCAAGATTTACCAATTCAAGGCAGACATTCCTGGGAAAGATTCCTCGGGAATTCTCTCTAATCCAAATGCGGAGACTACTTGACATATTATAGGGTCCTTACTCCATTTCCGACAGTTTTTTTTTTAATTTTACTGTTAGTGACACAGAATTCTGGTTACCATCAAAGATTGCAATCATTTGTGAAGCCCGACAACCATTAGTATCACTAGACGGTGCTACATGGCTTTTTAACCTCTTTATCTCTTTTGATCTGGGCTTTTTGGCGGTCGAATGAAGGCTGGATAATCTTTGAAGTCGGTTACTTTATGCTTCCAGAATATGTTATATCTTTACGCGAGGAGGAAGTCTATTTCGATCTACATAGTTCTCTAGGATGTTGAACGAGCAGGTTTTACTATTGCGCAACTATTTCTAGGATTCCTCTGGCTAGTACACCAGATAAGGACTATGTAAGCTTTCCTGGGAAGACATGTATAAATCTCAGTCTAGTGTACGACTTGATGCTGAGACATTTCAGGCTTGATTGCTATAGTAATTTTCCACCTCCTATGAAGATAGTGGTTGGGGATATCATTAGTATCCCGCTAATCCAATATTCGTGGCAACTTTTAGATTGATGTCCTCTATCCTAAATGCTGAAACTTAAGTTGGATTAGGCTGGAGTCACAAAGCATATACTCAATTTAAACCCGCCGTCTATTTAGTAAGAAGAGTTTGTCCTGGTGGTGTTCTTTGGCGTCATCCTGATTGTTATGGCTCCTAACTTAATTATAGTCAGACCAGTTTACACCCTAATCTATATAAAATTTTTACAGAACCCGAATATACGTGCCTGATTCAGATTTGATAGACAAACTGTCTGCTTGTTTGTCTAACAATTCCACGTAGAAATCTCTTTTTTAGGTTAGTTTTAATATTAGCTCGTTATGGTGATGACCAAACACATATTTGTTAAAACCATATTCAAGTAGCCCTTGGAGGAAAGATACTAATCAATGGCATGGCTCATCACATTCCTTGTTGGGAGCACTGTTTTAATGGTCTGAAAGCTGTACCAAACTCTGAATTTATAGCAGTCAGTTACTACTACAGAGTTTCAATAAAGCAGGTTTGACATTTATAAATAATAACCAAGTCCGAAACGAAAAAAATTGACCGTCATTTCTATACCGAGCTCGAATATATCACCTGTGAAAGCTTCCTCATGTTAATTTTTTACTAAAAGCGCCTCCTTTTTATAAGAACAAAATTAGTCTGGTAAGATAATGTCTATAGGTCCACAGGTGAAAGTTTATTTCTCGTGGCACATATGGGATAACTAACGAGATTCTTAAGTTAATCTACATTCTTTATTATGAAAGCTTCTAACATCGTAACCTATATATGTCACAAAGACGTTAATTAGTTCGGAAAAAGGCCTTCTAATTCATATTAACGCAGCAATTAGTCATTAATAAATTAAATGAACGCATTAGCTATATTACCCTTTTTATTATTTACTCTGGTAGTCCACTCTATATTGTGCTCTACTGAAATATCTGTGCCTCTCATGCATTTACGTAGACAAGTTTGTTTGTAATGTTTATAAACATTTCAATCCAAAAAAATGTTTACGGTAGCAAAGATTTATTCTTCTCGAGTACTGTAGATGGCTTAGTTTTATTTTTCCTAATGTATACCGTCGCTTGGCTTATTATTAGAGGCCGGCTTGTCTGCAAACTTAGACATAAACGCAGTTTAGAGTTCTCAGTTGATGTCGCTAGTTTGCGGAGTTGGTAATTGTTGCGTGGAAGAGATATCCGGTAATTTGGTGTTTGTGTGGTCGTTCTAATGTGTTGTTGAAAATTTCGGCATACATGTGATATGGTAACTGGAAACAAGAGCATTGAATAGAATTACAAAAGCAAATGCAAACAATAGAAATAAATAGAGTAGCAATTTATACAAACTTGTAAAGCTATGTAGGCTCCGTGGCTGAACGAGCTACCAGCTGCCGGCAAACAGAATTACTTGCAACGTGTTTTTTAATATTTCTTTGGATTTATTATTATATGTCTTGGACCCGCAAAAATCAAGTGGGCGGTGAGCAGATTTGCACCCTTCAAATTTGCCGGCACAGACGGAATATTTCCGGCATTGTTACAAAAAGGGATGGAAGTATTAATGCCACATCTCACAAAGATCTTCAAAGCGAGCATAGCCTGGGGATGCGTTCCTTCTGCATGGCAAAAGGTGAGAGTAATTTAGAGTCAGGCAAGAGCTGCCCATAGGGCGGGGTTCTTTCTCCCCTAATTGCCTGGGTTACGCCGACGTCCTTACAATAGTCGTCAGAGGTCGGTTCCCCGAAGTTCTGGTGGAACGGATGCAAACCGCAATCAATGAGGTGGATAACTGGTGAAAGCAAGAGCGGCTATCAGTCAACCCTCAAAAGACACAGGTTATCACCTTCACTAGGAAAAGAATACTGAAAGGCCTACAACCATTAGTGTTAGGAGGTGAAAGGGTTCCATACGTCAAAGAAGCAAAATGCCTCGGGGGTATGGTTCGATCAAAGGCTTACATGGAACACACACATCTAAAAAACAACCGGCAAGGCCACCATTGCCCTAGGAAGATGCAGAAAGCTTTACGGAAGGAATGACTCTGTGGCTATACACATGGATAGTTCGACCCATGATAACCTACGGAGCAGTAGTATGGTGGCCGAAGACATAGCAGGTGGGGGCAGCCAGGGCGCTGGGTGGGGTTCAGAGTCTAGCTTGTCTCTGTTCCACCGGCGCGATGAGGTCGGCCCCCACTGCGGCTTCGGAGGTTATCTTAGACCTGCCACCGCTACATATCTACATTCAAGGAGCTGCGAGGTCCGCCGCATACAGATTGATATAAACAAGCACCGATAAGTAAATCGCACGGCGCTGTACACCAAACACTGATGAATGAATTTAAGGAGGCACCCCTTACGGGGGTACCAAGCGACTCCATGGTTCAGAAATTCAACCTGAATAGGAAATATTAGGTTATAATACCAGAGTAGAAGGACTGGGAGAAAGACTCTCCGATAAAAGCGGACTTGAACAGGTACACAAACAGCTCTAAAACCGAACATGGCGTAGGAGCCGGCATATACGGAGGAAAGCCTCGGAAAGCTCTCTCGATAAGCTTCAGCAAGGACACAACGGTATTCCAAGCTGAGGTGGCAGTAATCCATCATTGCGTTAGAGAGGTGGAGAGATTGACCTCGGAAAAAGCGTCGTCATCTTCTCGGACAGCCAAGCAACTAATTCATCTCCTTTAGAGAGCAGCGTAGCTGGTTTTGGTCTGGTTGCTTTCTAAATCTACTCAGCTGTTCAAAACCAGATAAACTGTTTCCAAAATCTACTCATCTGGTAACCATTTAGAGCTGTTCTTGAAAGCTGGTTTAAATACCAGCCCAAAATCAGTAAAGTTACTGTCTAAAACAACGCAGCTAACTAAGTTCAAAAGCCGATAATCTGCTTTCAAAGCTAGCTCATATAGCTTTCGGCTTTATAACAGCCTGATTCGGTTACGTATGTATGTAAAGTCAAACAGTACCTTTAGATTGAGTTACTATATTATTCACACCTAAGGTGTACAATGTATTTAAATAAAATAGTAGCCATATGTTAGAGTATATTGGTGTAAATAATACTGCTTCACAAAAAAACTCATTTATCTTCAGAAATAAACGAAAAATTCCGGAAATTAATTGAATTCGAACCTATTAAAAACATCGTAGCACGAAACGTAAACGAAAGAAAAACGAAAACCGTACGCGAAGACCGTAAAAGAATTATCTAGAACTGAAAACGGCAGGAATTACTCGAAAATCAATCCGAATTGCACACTTTCAGCGGGCGATTTTCAGTTTTACACTTATTGCACAACGTTCTTACACCTATTATAACGTGCGACCCTGCCCCTCCGTTGACTTCGTTCGTTCGCTCATCGGTTGGTAAACGATTTTTCAAAACCTCTCCTCTCCGCTATCGCGTCCCGTCTTCCTTTGTCCCATCTCTTCGGTGTTCTTCAGCGGCTACGGCGACAGCGATGAATGCGCAAACTGCACTCATTCCGAATTCATCAGCGACAAATCCGTCGAAATGCCACGTCGGCAAAATTATTGTACATAACAGGAGTGGATTCAGCGCAACGTTACTGATACTGGCGTATGTGTATTTCGTCGAGATGAATCTAATTTGGTTCGCTACCCATTAGATTGTATTAGGAAATAAAATATCTACGCTGCTGCACTTGTTGTAGCAGTTGCATGTTTCAAATTCTCTGGTCGTGCTTTCAGTGCAACACAGCACAATACAGTGAAAAAACTGAATTTTCAGTTGGTGACGTTCATTATACACATCTCTATTTATACCTACGTTACAAAATGTCTTTAATTCATAATTTTTCCCAAATTGAATTTTTGTCGGATTCGGACCTGTACCGTACACGTACAGACAGGCGTAGTTTTGAAAGGGCGGAAAGGATAGGGGTTCCTAACAGGCCAAGAGAGACAGACAGAGGGTGAATGGTGCGAGGGAGTCGGTATTTGACGGGATTTCAATTTGACGTCGTCGTGGGATTATCATTATAATGATGTCTGTGACGTGCCCGGTGAGTTCGAATTTCAACTATGGAACAACTGAACTGCGAGAGTTCGAAATGAATGAAATATATTCGGTTTTAATGGCGTGGGGACCTATAACTGACGTTCACCGCTATTGATGTAATACATAACTGGGCGGACGACCGTTGCCTATTATTGGATGTTATATTTTGATGGAAGACAATGGCAATTACGTCCGAGGAATATGTTTCAGTGTAGATATCAGTGCGCAAATTTTATCGAATGGTTGTAATACTATGACGTGGTAGTAAATTTATATGGCGTCATAGGGTCAAGACACTTTTCTCTTTTTGAATGTTCTAACAGCAGATGGATTAGTAGCGACAGAAAGAAGAACCCACCAGACGAATGAGTAGAACAACATCTTTGGAATGCCTTGAGAGAAGAAGAATTTCTTTTCAGGAAAGTGTTGGCTCTACCTTATATGTTAATTGGGATATAAGGTTTTTTAGGCTATCTAATCGTTTCTGATGCAATTTCTTTTTTTTGGTTCAGCTTGATTGGGTTGATAATAACAAATTGTTACAAACTCTAAACTCTGATATGATTCAAATCCGTTGACTTCGTTCGTTAATTAAATTCAAATAAAACAATGAACTAGACATAGTTCTCCAAAGAACCACATGATAGTAGATCTACCAGTCATAAAGAATAAAACTCTAGTTGATCAAAATGCAAAATTGGACCAATTGTTTCATAGACAGGTCAATTCAAGAGGACTAGGAAGTAAAGAAGAAAGTAAATGTTGGAATCGTAGACCAAACATCCAACCAAAGTGGTAGCTCACTCCCTAGTAATCTTTTAGGGTGGAACACACGAGATAGCTTTACTCATTTAAGATTTCCAAAAGAGGGGTATAAACGGGGCAAATATCTGTACAAATAGTCAAGCTGTCTTAAAAGTATTAATGTCAGCGTCAATTTTAAACTGGTGTGGGGAGTTCATGTTACACAGCCACAAGTGAGCATAATTCTGAGATAAGTTCCAAGACTTTCCTGCTCTGAAGGAGTTGTGGCAACAATTGTCGATTAAGTCAAAAGACAGAGAGCCAACATACATTTTATTGAACTATAATAATTCTTTTGCGTGCTCAACCCCCTTCCCCTTCTCTCCACACCAAATAAGTTTCAGCAAAGACATTTATCAACTTATTTAGTTACAGGCTGTCTACCGTTACCTGCCATTCAGCAATAGTTTCCTGAGATGTTTTATTGTATTCAGTGTATAGGTGTTTGTTGTTTACATGATAGCATATTGCTATAAAAAAAAGATACTTCCCAAAAATTCTGCTTTTTTCTTATGGAGTTTTCATCGAATTTGCACATTATAAATTTTCATGAATCTGTCTAAGGAAAGATTATTAGCCTTTGAATAGTTTTGATACCTTATTCATTTGTATTTTCATTTTTTAACAGAATTGTTTGAGTTTTTGGAACTGGCTGGAACTACTATAATGTTCTTCCTTTAATTATTCGATTTTGCCTTGATCTTTCTTCGATTCTGTTTTGTTCTTTCTCTCTTTTTGCCTCGTGGTTCTGCCTGGTTCTTGTCTTATCCTTTCGAAGCATTCTTTATCAATTTTCGCTTTTTATTTTACTCGGTTCTCCAAAATGTCTTTTTCCTGTGATCTTGTTCATCGTTTTGGTTTTGGTATGCAGAATGTTTTTTTGGTGGTAGCTGTATGGGTTTTATGAAGAAATGATTTGATGAAGAAATAGAAGATTCACTTAATCCACTAGAGGGTGGTGACTTGTCAGCGGATGACTGAGAGTCAGAGGGTCATGACTTAGTAGATATATGGATTTGAGGAGAGAGGATTTATTCCAGGTACTTCAAGGTGATTTAGCGGCCGGTAACGCCAATTTAAATAACTGTTATCATTTGTCATTACGTAAGTTCTTGTTTCTATACCAAAAGTCAAACAAAAAAGTTTCCAGTAGGATGAACAAAGGGTAAACTTTGAAAATTCTCTGCATATTCCTTTACTAATTGCCTTTCTGAGGAATATAAATCAAGACAGCACATAGGTAGAGTATACAAAAGAATCTAGCACGAACTGATACATTGACAACTACTGCTATACTATCTATCGATGAACTATTCGACTAAACAGATTTGAAAAGATGAGAAATTTTATATACTTCAATGACAGATTCCATAAACCTAGAGCTGTGACTCAACAAAAGACAATGAAGCAATGTGTCTAGAAAGTAATGCGGTCAAAATATGGTCAATCATAACAGCACAGAATTATCTGCCATCAGATAGAAAGGCAACAAAGAGATAATATAATTGTCAACTATCAATTGTCAACAATTGGGGGCGGAACCAATCAGAACAATAGATTTCATGCACAGTTTTCTAGGCCTTCATTACGTAAAAATCAAAACCAGAACGTGGTACTAACGCATATTTAATCGTCTTTTAGATGTACCTACTTGTATCAAAAATTCGGTCACCAAAAGAGTGTCAATCCAAGGAATTTTATAAGTTTTAGCGGAATTTTGGTCGGAATTAACCGAAAACCTTTTAAAATATGGTACTTGCAACAAAGGAGACCGACCAGGTGCTGGCATTTCTAATACAAAAAAGGAATAAATTTACCAAGAAGATCACCCAAAGAAATACGCTTAGATAAGTTTCGTCATGACTGCCAAAGAGACAAAAAACCCAGAATTTTATGAAGAATATCGAAAGCTTAAGAAAGAATATTTACAAAAGATAACCCAGTACAGGCAGCATTGCAATTCGACACGAATTATTAACTCAAGCAACAATATGGGATGTGATAAATGATGCATTTAAAACCGGAAATGACTGTTAACCTACATTAAATGAACTTAACGACTACTTCTGCACAGTCGGGGAGGAAATTGCGACTAACGTAATAACAACACACTCTTTTGATGAAATGCTGCCCAATCACGAAATAGAAAATACAAATTCCTTCTATCTAACTTCAACATTCCCAGCAGAAGTAGAAGAAATATTGACACATCTAAAGAACAAGCACGTTAAAGACAAGTACATCTATGCCATATCAATGAAGGTGCTGAAGGAAATAGTTAAGCAAATCTCTGTTCCTTTGGCTATAGTCTTATGGTATCAGTGGACTTCCTTTAAATTTGATAGAATCTTACCTATCCCATAGACAGCAATTAACAGAATGGAAAAATACACGACCCGAATTAAGGCAAGTAGGGTTCGGTGTACCACAAGGTTTAATTCTTGGTCCCCTACTTTTCCTGATTTACATTAATGACCTACCATCCAACATTAATGGTGTTACAATATGCCTTTACGCCGATGACACATTCTTAGCAATAAGATCATCATCAGATATCAAAGACTCAAAGATGGCGATGGAACGAGTTGAAAATTGGATTGCTTCCAATAAACTGAAAGTAAATACTGACAAGACACAAAACTTACTCCTATCCACCAAAGGCTCGGGTCAATCCGTAGCAGTGAAGCTCTCGCGTCACTATTGACTCTTCGTTGAGATGGCATCAATATGTTGATGAATTAGCAAAAACACTCTCGACTGCTGTGTTCGCTAGCTAACAAATCACGCAGCAACAAAAGCAGCGTACTTTGCATATTTCCATTCCCTGTAATGTTATGGAATTCTTTTCTGGGGAATGTTGGCCTGGGCGGACAGAATCTTCATTCTACAAAAAAGGCAATAAAGTGTTTGTGTATTCTTAAAATCGGATCAAGTTGTAGAACATACTTAATATACTTACCGTTCCATCCATATACATTCTGCCTTGCATCTCGTATGTCTATCAGAATGGGGAGGAATTTTCATCAAACGTTGACACGCACTTATGCAACATTAAATCGCGAGACTATGTGCGAGTGCCCTATCACAGACTCACCTGCTCTCAAAGAGCAATTAATTACTGGAGAGCAAAATTATACAATCGCCTTCCTGAAAATCTTTAAAAATTACCCGTGGATCCTTTCAAAAAGAAGGTTAAGCAAACGCTTCTGGAACAGCAGTTCTACGAAGTGGAAAAGTTTTTGTGTGATTAACGATTGTTATATTTTATTTTTTTTAATGTGTTTTGTTTGTTGTGATGTAGTACTGTTTGTTTTCATCTTTTGTATAAAGGCTGTCCGCGATATACAAAGCATGCTTTTAAGGGATGATAGCTACAACGATTTAGAAACAAAAACATATAATACACCTTGGGTCTATCTGTAAGCGTAAACGAGAAAAAAAAATATTTCTAAAAAACCTTATTTGGTCAAACTGTACAAGAAAACTCATCCATATTGCTTCTTAAATAACCAAAAAACAATATCAAAAATTTAGAGTTGAAAATAACTGAAAAAAACGCCGAAAACGAATTATTTAATACATTGAAACGGAAGAGTGGTGTCATTTCTCTTACGCTATACTGTACACGTATTCAATAGAAGCAGAGCTGCAAGCCAAGCATCATATGTTTATACGACCTTGAATTACATTAGACCATTGTATCGTACGAAGTCAATGGTCATACGTTTTAAAAATATCCGATCAATAGGAAAGAGGTATCTTTGAGTTTTTTTTTTAATAATGTTATGACAATAAAATCGATGTTACGGTAAGTTAGAGTAAAAAGGGCGTGTTTAATAGCAGCTTTCGATCGGTAAATGAAAATTTAAGTTGAGGGAAAGTCGCATTGAATAAAAACAATGTATCTAATAATAGTGCAATTATGTTATGGCACTTTAAGCTCTTTCGTAAAGGCTACTACAAAATTTAGTTCTTTTCTTTTATTTCTGATAAATTGCCGGTCCTAAAAAGGACCTTTTTGAGAGACAGGAGAAAATGTATTACAGGAAAGGCACGATGTGTTGCCCATTTGCAAGAACACACGCCTGTAATCCTCGGGTAAATCCTCCACTGATCGGCTGGCGCTGTACAGTATGCGTCAAAGTTTGTGACATGAGAAATAATTTTTTTTCTCGTTTGCGCTTATACGTAGACCCAAGGTGTATTTTGTGTTTTTGTTTCTAAATCGTTGTGGCTATCATCCCTTAAAAGCATGCTTTGTATATCGCGGACACCCTGTATATTTTTTTGTAAATGTGTGTATTTATCTTTTTCTTTCTTTAATGCCCATATAAAATTAAAACAAATATTGTTATTATTATTATTTTAAGTAATAATAAGTATACGTAAGGTTCTTACTGTTTAAATTTTGCTATTCCCGGCTCCTTATATATTACTTTGTAGCTACCTTCTGATGAATAATTTAATAAAATTCGAAAGCTTAAGGACAAGATAAATGAGCCTTATTTTTTCAAAGAATTCACGACTTTGGCTGCTAACTCCATTAAGTAATGATCATCTAATTATTGGTGGATTATTATTATTATTGCTCCTGAGTTAGTACATCAGATACTATTTATGCCAGTAATACATACTGTATAATTTCTGAACCATTTATTTTTTGAAAGAACATAGGAAAATCTACCTAATGCTTTTTGTCTTTTAACAGTGAAGAACTGTAAAAGTTGGGTTACGCTTCTTCACAGTTTATACCGTTTAGAAAGATAAAACTTGTACCTACCTTTTAGGAATTAAAGTTTTTGCAATTTATATAAAATATACCGTTTTTAATCGATGACCATGTTAACCAATTGCCGGCATTCGCACGAGCGACATTTTAACGGAACAAAAGCTTACTACTATCGTCATGCGATTCGGTCATCGGTTACAAATCGTCAATGGAAATTATTCACTCAACTCACTGATGGCAACACATAAATTTTGCATTTATAAATCTTATTTGCCTATCAAAATGCAAATTAGAGTTGACAATCAGGGGGACGCGAGTACCGAGCACAAGACGGATGGCCTACCGCCCATAACATGAAAAATAGACATGCAATTTATCAATAAGAGTTTAATTCTTATCTAGGTCGTGGAATAATTTCTGTTTTATAAGCACAACGAAAAGGTAACTTTTCCAAAGATTTGAACTACTGTGTGGTGATAAAGTTTGGAACCAAGCTCTTATTTGATTAATACAAATTAAAAAGAAAAAAATCTCGGACAGGTCAATTTTATTTTCTTGAATGACTTTTGGCGTACAAATTTTAGTTGTAACATCATTTGTTTTTCCGCGATGACTTGAAAGATGTATCCACCACTTGAATGATGATCTAAAAAAAACTACCTTGCATAATAGTTTTCTGGAGAAAAACTCACATTTTTCCAATAAAATCAAATTTTATTTTTAACAACACGACCGTCTAAAAAGCAAACAAAAACATAAAACATTTGTAAACTTTTTTCGTTAAGAAATTTTTATCAAGTTTTTTTTTGGATTCTTTTCAATACAATCATTAGGTTTTTCGAAGTTTTGTAAAAATGGCACATTTAACTGAACGTGAAAGAATAGAAATTTTAATGATGGTTGGATCGCTTGCCGGTGACAGGCAAAGAACTCATACAGTAGTACAATAGTTGGAAAATTTATTGAACATGGATTTGTAAAAGATTTGCTGCGGCAAGGTCGACCTAAAGTAAACGAAGAAACAATGTTGAATGTCTTGCTTGAAGCTGAGGAAAATCCTTATGCGTCTACCAGACAACTGACCCTGAACAACGACTTACACCATCCTACTATTGTGAAATTGTTTAAAAACGAAAAGTATCACCCGTACAAATTACAGCTAATACACGAATTAAAGGAGAATGATCCAGACCGCCGTTTAGAGTTTTGCGAGGAATTGATGTTGCGGACGTGATGAGAATCCCAATTTGTTAAATAACATTACTTTTTCTGATGAAGCTACTTTTCATCTCAATGGAACTGTACATCGCCACAACTGCAGGTACTGGTCACGGGAAAATTCCTATTGGACCCAGGAAGTCTACAACCAACGCCGATACAAAATAATTGTTTGGGTAGGAATCATAGGACAGTTTTTAGAACCTTTCTTTATGGAAACTAAACTGGTGGCCGATATTTAAACCTTCTTCAATTAGAGGTGGTGCCAGCTCTGGCAGCCCTCTTTCCAAATAATGAAAATGTAGATGTGGCCCATGCGAGTATTTGGTTTCAGCAAGATGGTGCGCCTGCCCATTTTTTCAAACGTTTACGTACAACCGTTAAAACTGAAATATCAACGGCTTACCATAACTACACTTCAAACTTACAACAAAACTTCTTAAATGAGCCAAGATCTTTTTGGCGCTTTCTCAGGGCCAAGCGTGCTACATCTAGAATTCCTGGCAAAGTCTCTAATGGTGATCTGACCTTTGAAGATCCTCAAGGCATTGTAAATGCTTTTGCGTCTGTCTTTTCTGATGTTTTTCTCCCAAGAGATGACGTCTGTATTATTCCTGACACCTATAATAACTTTCCAACACTTAGTATACCAAGGATCTCAGAGAATGAAGTGTTGAAACATCTGAAGAGGATGAGGAATTGTGGTACGTAGGGATTTGACCAATTGCATGGCTTTTTTATCCGGGATTGCGTTTACATTTTTTCTGGTCCATTGTGCAAAATCTTAAATCAATCTCTGCAGTCATCTGTTTTTCCCTCCACGTGGAAGCATGCAAACATTTGTCCAATACATAAGAAAGGCGATATTGCTGATATCGGTCATTACAGGCCAATTACCATCCTGCCTAACTTCGCTAAAGTTTTTGAGTCAATTTTATACGAGGCAATATATAACCATGTCAGATCTTTTCTATCACCATATCAACACGGTTTTCTCCGTGGGAGATCAACCATCACCAATCTTGCAACGTTAACTCAAGACTTGTGTGAATCACTGGATAATGCTAAGCAGGTTGATGTAATCTATACAGATTTCTCCCGCGCTTTTGATACCATTGACCATAACATCTTACTGAACACGATGAGTCTCTTCGGATTTAGCAAACCGTTATTAGAATTAATGAACTCTTAGGGATAGAGAAAACACGGTCTACTACAACGGATACAGATCGACCATATACACTTCTACCTCCGGTGTACCGCAAGGATCTAATCTTGGACCCCTGCTATTTAATATATATTTTAATGACCTGCTCAACATTATGGATTGTCTCGCATTGGCTTATGCAGCTGATTTGAAGATCTACCGAGTGGTTGAAACAGCAGAAGATTCACGTGTGTTGCAATCAAGCCTTGATGTACTTTCCGGTTGGTGTCTAGCAAATAAACTGTCGTTGAACATCGCCAAGTGTCGTTTACTCGGAGAATCAGCAGAATTGTTTCCAGCTACACTATTAATGAAAATGAGATTGCACGAAGTGCACTTGTAAGAGATCTGCGTGTATTGTTTGATGAGAAACTAAGCTTCTCGGATCATGTGTCTATGGTCACTGCAGCTGCATGTCGTTGCATGGGTTTCATCTTCCGCACCTGCAGAGTCTTTAATAATAACGCTACTTTAAAAACGCTCTTTAACGCTTTAATAATTAGTAAACTAGAATATGCTGCCGTTATATGGTATCCGATATACAACAACCAGATTCAAGCTGTGGAACGTATCCAGCGGAAGTTTTGAAATATCTCTCATTTAGGATTGATGGAATATACCCTGCTCGCGGCCTTGACTATGAACTGCTGCTGCAACGACATAGTTACGACTCTTTAATGGCGAGACGGGCTTCAATTAGTGCCGCATTCATGAGAAATATTGTGATGGGCGGGATTGACTCGCCAAACTTACTCTCCAGGGTTGGTTTCCGCGTGCCACGGTTGCCCTCACGTGTTTCTGAAACCTTCGTTGTGCCGACGCCGAGGACAAATATGTTGCTTAGGGCGCCTTTATTTCATTCAGCTAGAAATTGTGATGTTGTTTTTGCAGACTTGTTTTGTTAACTCTAGAGGGTGTTTAGTAACGGAATTTGCTTCTATTTTCTTTTTCTTATCTTGTTTTGATATATGTCGCACTAATTATGTATTATGTTGGTTATAATTATGTATTATCCTTACTTTTCTTTTTTTTATTGCCTGTTTTTGGTTTTTCTGTTGGGCAATTAATAAATATTATTATTATTATTATTATTATTATTATTAAAGATGTACGTAGATATCTGGACTTCACTTTTCCGGGAAGATCGATAGGAAGAAGAGGCACAATTGAATGGCCATCTCGTTCTCCTGACCTAACACCATTAGATTTTTTTATGGGGTTATTTGAAATCAAGGGTTTACATTAATAGGCCTGATAATTTGGAAGATTTGTGGCAAGGAATTCCCTATGAAATGGCACAAATCAGCCCTGATATGATTAATCGTAGCGTTCAAGGTGTTTACACTCGTGTCGGGGAATGTCAGGTTGCAGAAGGACTATAGTTCCAACATTTAAGATAAGATATAAGATTATTTTAGTTTAGTAGATTGTTTGATGTTTTTGTTTGCTTTTTAGACGGTCGTTTTGTTAAAAATAAAATTTGATTTTATTGGAAAAGTGTGACTTTTTCTCGAGAAAACTGTTATGTAAGGTAGTTTTTTTTAGATCATCATCATTCAAGTGGTTGGTACATCTTTCAAAACCTAAAAAAAAATGAGGGTTGTCATTCAAGAGATAAAATTGACCTGTCCCAGATTTTTTTCTTTTTAATTTGTATTAATCAAATAAGAGCTTGGTTCCAAACTTTATCACCACTCTGTATATTCGAATCTAGTATTTTCAATTATGGAAAATAAAATTGTGCCCCCATTTTCAAAGCAGATTTAATTCGACCATTGCACACAGCTCCATTATCTTGTCATATTATGACAGTTTTCGTCCTCTTGGATAATTTCGAACTGCAAAATTTCAAACTTTACATTTTTGAAACAAAATATATCGTTCGGATATTATCAATAAATCACCGGCCAAATAGACAGGAGAGCGGTTTCTCGATAATATTCATACCGCGTGCTGCGGTTTAAAACTTTTTTTCTGCCGTACTTCCGCTGCTTTTTCCGGCGACTCCACTCGCTGTTTTATTAGCGCGCACCGATATTCGGACATCGAGGGAATTCATTAATAACATCGCACGTCAACCGAACGCGATAATTAAAAGGTGGAAAAAAAAATCTCGACGGCCTAATTTTTAATTAGAAAGTGTAGCCGATCCCCGGCGGCCGTTCACGAACGCCGGCCAGAAAAAAAAAGGCCGGCCTTCGACGTCGGTCGACCGCGTAAAAAGAAACAAATAACAGGGTAACAAATCAAATAGTCTCCAATCAGGGTGGTGTATACGCCAAGGCGAGGGAAAAAGTCGCGTTAAGTTTGTTATCGAATTAAACTTTTTTCCGGATTCTCGTTTTTTTTTCTTCTTCCTTTCTTTTCTTCTGGTTAAATGACGAAGTTACTCTAATTAAAAAGTTAAAGGTCTTTATCGAAGATTATTAGTGACGTAATTATAAAAGAAAGATCTTGTAGCGAAATAATAAATGTTAAACAAAGAACTAACATCATTAATTTATTTGTAATTTCGTTTGCTATGTATCGAGTATAACCACTCTTTGTTTGTCCAAATATTTTTGAAAAATATCGACTAAATTGGTGTTAGGTCCTTGAGATAAATGCAACTATGTACGTCCATTAAAAGTTCCAAACTGATTGGTCAAAATTTAAAAGTCAACAAATTATAGAGCCATACCTGGTGGCTTTTACTGAATAGCACTATTTACTGGATAACTCCACCTCCAAGGTGAGCCCCAATGTCAGGAAATCCGTTTTGTCGGAATTTATTGAATTATCAAAATTGTTAGTTAAAAAATAAATTAAGATTAAGTTCCAGGTACTTGAATTCAGAAATTATACCTTAGTGGCCACTTTTTATTTACTGAAATTTTAGTTTTTGGGAATGAAAAAGTGTCAGAGGTGCAGATGGGGTAAGGAATCACAGAAAATTAATGATTAAACAAAACAAAAACAAATTCCAAAAATGTTAGGTCTGGCACTGAATTGTGAATATTGCAATAAATTCGTCAAAAAATCCTTGCCACAATGAAATTATGTACATGTAAAGAGTCTTCTGCGTCTCGTGCCCTAAGAAAGCTGAAGTTGCTAGAGCTGAGAAAACAGTCAATACCAATTTGAGAGGTTCAATTATTTTAGGTTCATGATTCATTTTGTCCGACTATGATAAAGCAGCAGTAAGTTTTTAACTTACTTGCTAAGATTTTTCCACACCAAAAGCAAACCCTATAGTTCTGATATAGCCTAGTCGTGCGTCATATATTGCTGTGGAAGCTATGCAAAACAAGCAAGTATGCAAATATGCATTCTAAATTAGCCCTCCATGCCGCCCCTCCCAAACAACTAAGAAGAGTCTGTGTTTGTTCAAATTTTCAACAAAAGAAAGATGACATATTACCACCATGATTAAGAGGTTTGCAGATACATGGGTTCGTGAGAAATGACAGCAATAAAAATCAAGAAGACGAGCAAGAGGAAGATATGAAATCAGCCAGATGAAGAGGTACATACATTTGCAGAAAATGCTGGCATTTCTAGCCTTAGGTGTTTTCATAATCATTTTTACATTTGTTCAATGAGTAAAACCTTGGGCAAAATCCCAATTTGGAAACAGTTTGTAACATTCATAAAGTATTACAAAACAAGAGTACGCTGGGAAAGTTTTTAGGTAGATTGAAAGTACAAATGACAAAATTTAACAATTTAGGAAGGAAGTGTGTAGTGAATGGGAAAGCTTTTCATAAAATGTATTCCAGTCCTCAAAACGTCAAAAGATATAAAGAGTAAAAGTTGGCATTGAAAATCAAGAAGATGAGCTATGAAGCCATATGAAGATACAAATTGGTCTCGCAGAATAAAGTTGAAAGTGTCTTCTAAAATTCGCAAGCTTTAGCGACAATTAAACTTCTGTCTCGCAAATTGATGAACATACATAGATCATCTTCTTCGAAAGAAATGTATTTTCGGAAAACGCTAGTATTTCCAGTCCGAAGTGTTTTTAAAATCTTATTTTATCTCTAACTAATAATTAAAGACCTGGTGGCAAAAACCCAATCAGAAAAGTGAGTATGCAATATTCATAATTTACTACAAAACAAAAATATTTTGGGAAATTTGGGAAAGGATAAAATTCGGATGTCCCATCACCATTCCACCATCCTGCCAACATCCCTCCGACATCCTACTTGAGTGAAGGAGAGGGAGAACTTACTAGCTTCTTATGGATTGCAGCAATATGTTGAGTAAATAATTTAAGATTTGTATGTCAGTGGTATGGCAGTTGCGCTCCCAACGCCGCCGCGAGGGGTGTTAAATGTAAGAATTTTGTATGGTTTTCAATACATTGGAATGCTTAACATGATTTCTTCATAGTGAATAAAGCGTAGTTATCCAGCTACCTCATGCCAACAAAGTAAATAAGCCTGCAGATGATTTCTTTTGATGTACCTAATCAAACGTACTTTACTTCAACCATTCCATCTTGAAGTCGTTGGAAAACTAAAGACATGGTGTATGTCGTATAATCCTAATTATCCAATAGTGCCTTGCACATTAAAATTAAAGCAAAACCAATTTAATTATGTGTTACTTTTCTGCTTTTGGAATTGTTACACATTTTAAAATATGTTTACTTTCGTAGGCATAAAGCTTTTAAGTCTCAGAGTTACTCTGTTATATACTCGCAATCAGTGACATTAGAAGCGTTACACCCAGAAGGAATCATTTGTTTAACTTGATTTTTTGGCAATGTGATAGTTTTACATCAGAAATGAAACGATAACAATTGCAAGACATTTTATTAACATGACACGAAAAAAATTAATATTGTGCTTGGCGACCCCGTAGTTGAGTACACCCCTGTATATGTTTGGATATTGATAAAATGAGATGCTCGATATTTGCTTGTGGCACCTCGTTTCAAGCAACTTGAACTTCGTTGATTAACTGCGCTAAACTTTGTGGAAGATGGTGCAAAGTGGATAGTTTCCTCCCCATGATATCCCACACATGTTCGATGGGGTTTCAATCCAGGGAACGGGTCGGCCAAACATTGACGCCTTCTTTTGGAGAAAGTCTATAGTATGACGAACAATATGAGGACGTGCATTGTCTTGCTGAAAAGGAACGTGTGGACGGCCATCTAGATGAGGTAGTAAAGTGGTTTGTAGGACATCATCAACATCACATGCAGCTGTCATACTGCCTCGGCTACCATAAGCAATAGCCCCCCAAATCATTACTCCAATAGTCCTCTGTACATACCTCTCAATAGCAAACCAAATATTGGGGCGGCCTCCACGCCGTACCCTTCTACTGCCATCGGGCATACTTAGACAGACACACGATTCGTCGCTCTAGACCACATTATGCCATTCTGTTTCCCAATGCTGTCATTGTCTGCACCAGTTCAAGCGTTGAGGACAGTGGTCCGCGGGCAAAGGAGCACTAATCGTGGGCGGTATGAAAAAAGTCCAAAGGCTCGAATACGACGATATAGTGGATGCATACTGACAGGTCTACTTTTTTCTCCAAACCATTCCTTTTTCTGCCCATTCACGACACACACACATTGCCGTCATTGCAGTGCATTTAACACGACGGCTAATTTTCTGATAGGATAAACCAACATCTCGATAGGCAACAATTCTATCTCTGTCAAAGTCACTAACGGTGATAATTTTGACGTCTTCAAACTCCAGGCATTTTGTTATCCTTAATACTTGTGTTGCACACGGACACCCAATATCTAAACTTTTCTATATTAGTCAGCTCCCATGAACATGAATCTCTTTGCAGAAAAGTAAGAGAGTTTTCATGTCGAAAAATCAAGTTGAACAAATTACTCCATTCTGGGTGTAACACTTCTAATGTCGACAAGGGAACACCGGCGGGTGTCCCCCTCCGATTTCGATGAAACTTTACGGATCGAAAGACTAGCTCAAAATAAGAGACACGTATTTTTTTTATCTGCGTACCCGCACGATTTTGGGGTACAGCCCCCTCCAAAGTTTGGACGATTTTTCAATTTTTTTAAATATTTCCTAAACTATAACAGATATTAAATTTTTTTCTTTATATAATTTGCAGCATATTGCGTGGCCGTAAGGGTGTCGTTCGTATTCACAAAAAGTTAATAACGGGGGACGAGGTATCCCATACCCCCATTTTTTTAACATGTTTCCTTTTTCTTATTCATCGAAAGAAGGCCGCTTTTACATAGAATACGAGGATGTATATCAAGTTTAGAAAATTAATAATTGTAAAAATAGAAAAATAATAATAAAGCTTCAAAATTAATAAACTTGTCTATTGATATAAATCAATTGAACTATAACAGATATAATTTTCTTTGCTTAACAGAATTTCCAGCATAATACATGGTCCCAAGGTAGATATCTTCACAAAAAGCTAATAACGGGGGACGGCGTACCCCATGCCCCCCATTTTTTTAATAATAAATTTTTTCATTATTCATCAGAAAAAGATTGCTTTTACATAGAAAACGGTGATGTATAATAAATTTAGAAAATTAATATTAGTCATAATAACTCAAAATAAATATATGTACGTGTGCATTGTCATGAATTTGATATGCACTTCTCTACGCATACATGAGTTTTCTTAAATATTCAGTCACTTCAGATATAATTGGTAATTTGCATTATAAATTTTACGCGATAAGGGATTTGGTGATTGATGATATTACTAAATAGATAAAAATAAATCCCCGAATGTAATTAACCACGAACGTTTAAGCGGTCACGTCTGCATTTAGGAAATAGGTATATAAGACCTAAATGCAGACCATTAGAAGTCGTTTTTCGTGCAGTGTAGGTCAGTACCTATAGTTTGGAACAATGGCGGTCTTAAATATAGCTGATGTGTTGAACATGTTACTGGCAACGTTTCAAGTTACTAACATCGCTCCTCCTCGTTCTCCTTTCAAAATGTAATGGGATTAGAGTTTGAAGAATTAGCAGAACCACACGAAGCTCAATTTGTGGAGGAAACAGCAGAAGACGAAGAAGACAATTATGAAGATATTGCATGTGTTCTTGAAGACAGGGGCAGCGTTATAGACCTAGATTACAAAACTAGAGCTGTCGAGTGCTGGAAAAGTGGTAAATCCAAGCCACGTACTTTGGTAGATGTCATCCAAAAATTCAGAAAAGTGAAATCGCTACGACAGTTGCGCAGATGGGAAGAAAGTGTTAATAGAGGCGGCTTCGATCTGTAAAGTTTCATCGAAATCGGAGGGGGACACCCGCCGGTGTTCCGTTGTGAGTATAGTTCTAATGGGTGACAAACTAGAAAGGTAATTTATCAAAATTGTCTGGTAAGATAACTAGTGCTGAGTAGCTCTAGTGTCAGTTTTATTAAGTTTTTGTACTACTAGAATCTGTGCCCATAGATGTGAGTAACAATTGCCTAAAATTACAGGGTCTTAGTAGTTCTAATTTTGGCAAGACACATAATAGATACACGATTTTTTTTTCGGATAATCACTAACAAGACCTTTATTTAGCAGATAAATAGTGGACGATTTTGCATTGTGTCTTGAAACTTATTATCTTTATTAACTTTCCAAAATCGGCAGGGAGCTATTAAACTATATTTAAGACGTTTTAGTCGTAAAAAACATATTTTCATAGACAATGTAACACTTTGAAAGGCACTGAGGAAGTGTTAAAGTACGATGTATAGTGAAGTACATTTGAAGGTGTTGCCAAGAAAACATATTACTTCGATGATATACCATCTGGTTGGTTACACAATTTTTTGATTGGTTTGTTACCTTTATTGGCCAAAATTTATAAGTTTGTGCAAAATGTTTTACTTCTTGCATTCAAAGCTTTTTAATTAACTCCAAACTTTTGGAACTAAGATCAAAGTAATTTAAACATGTTCTACGATTTCTAACTAACGTTTGAGTAAATTATGTAATATTCAATTGTATCTACTACACTTTCCTTAATTTATTTTTCTTTCTTAATGACAACTGTAAATACGTTCTACAATTTCGTCATCCTCCAATTTAATTTTCAATTAAAATTTATCGCGGAAGGAAGAAGAACTCTTTCATTCCGTCCCCTTTATTATTATCTCGAATAGATCCGCGAGATTTGTCCGTAGCAATCAAAATAAACAGAAACATCGTTCCGTAACGGGAGTACAAAGCGTATAAAATGGCCTTCGAAATTCCCACCCCTGTATTTGTCTGGGGTCGAACTCTGTTGCGACGAAAGGCCGATTTAAAAACATCTTTCCCAATATAGTCGTTATTCCTTTCGCTTTCGACACAGTGTTCCGTTTTCCTTTTACAAAGGACAAAACGAAGGACGACCACATCGACGCCCTTCTGCATTATCGATTCCCTCTTTCATTTTAACGCAAACTTTGCCGAATATCTGCCGGAAAACAAGTGAATTTAATTAGAAAAAAGAAGAGGAAGAAGGGAAGGGACGTCCTACTTTTCACGAATCTTTGCCGTCTTACCTTCTTCAGTTTCATTTTCTCACTAATATGACTCTGTCCTTTTCATTTCACTAACTTAATTATACGAAAGAGGCGGGCGGTATACGTCGGCGAATGCTGAATAGACTGCTAAGTCGAATGAGAAGGGTATTCCCCAACGGACGGGTAAATGAGCCACCAAATGCAGATTTAAAATTTGTTCGTTCACAAATATTTTATTAACGTTCGATGCTCGTAACAGAATTTTATGGAAAATTTATGAAACTCTAATTAGGATCTGACGATGCGATGGGGAGATCATATTTTCCTGAAATTTAGAGTAGCTTTTTACTTGATGCTAGTCATTATTAGATCGTCGACGTTTCATCAATTTTGTTGAACTAATACAAGAAAGGTTTTACAAATTTTCACGAATGCAGTTTTATTAGTAAATTTATAGCAGCTACTAAATATCGAATAGAAATAACTTAAAATACGAAATTGATTTTATTCACCTTACACCTGCCAGCAATAACATATCCACCCACGGGTAAAATCGATTTTCCTATAAAACCCGGCAGTAAAACTTTTAAATACCCTAATTACCTGCGCAAAAGAGAAGGCTAATTTATTTTCAGTCTGTATCTGAGTTCCGTTAATGTCGTCGGTAACTTTTTATTGGTTAAAGCGTACACATTTGTTTAGCGATTTTGGAAGTGGTGTGAAATAGAAAGGAAGACAGTTTTAACCTTTACCATTTAACCTTTATAATTTGCTGTAGGCTTTAATTAACAGGCCAAAAGTTTTATATAAAATAAACTTTTTTAGTTACGGTCATATGCATTAAACATAAAAACTTCTACATATTTTAAATATCTTTGTTTCTCAGGTCAAGTATGTGTTTGCTGCTCTCACATCAAGCGAGCAATAGTGCTTCCATTTTTGGACGAAGCCAGAATTTCAAAATTCTTTACACCTAGATGATTCGTTTGTGTCACAAATAAACAGTTTTGTGCTCCCATATTAATCAAGCAACAACCTCTTCTTTTGGCAGGATTACAAACTTGCCAGCCTGTCACAATTTAATTGCAAAATTTACTATAGATCCTAACTTGCAAGTGGTACGTTTGTGCTGCAAATAAAATATTATGGGATTTAAGGTTTTTTTCCATTGACGTGTAACTATGTGGGGGCCGCTCGACCAAAAGACCTAATGTGTCCCCATTTCGTTTAGGCTCCTCGATTCGGGTCCATATTGGGCAGTAGATGCGCGAGAGTTTCTTCTGCGTTGTCGCAGCTTCTATACTGGGGAGACTTTGCTAAGGCCATGCAGTGCATCTGTTTGGTCAGTGTGAATTCCAAGTATTTTGGAGAGTCTCTTCTTTTCTTTCTTATTCGAGTCTGAATTGTTTCATGCAATTTAGTGGGAAAGGATTAGCCGCCTTAAGAGGCGTTTTCAGAGAACGCTAGCGTTGTCGTTAAATAATATTTCAGCAGTATGTCAAATTTGACAGATACACTGACAACACGATCATCTTTTTCTATTGCGTTGAATTGCTGACTTGCATGGTAAGATGGTAATGCGATAACATAACTTCTTACGGAAAATGTCCACATGGTGGAACGAATTCGTCAGCGTAGTTGCGATTTGCGCTTTTAACACAATGATGTGGTGGTGCGCAACTTAAAGCGAACTTTTGGGGATTAGTTTGCGTAGAATACTTGCTGGCAACGGTGGATCTATGGGTGGTCTAAGCTTTAGGCGACTATACTAAAAATTTTGAGATTTTTGTGTAAATTTACTAGAACATCATTGGCAACATGCAGTATCTCATTCCAGTAAGTCCTTTCCAATGAGAGGGATGCCTTGCAAAGACCTGAATTCTGACGAAAGCTCCTGTGACTAACCTGTCAGCAAGTTTGTATCTATTGATTTCGGAGTAGCTAGGTTGTGATGTTCCACCAGTTGTTTGAGCTTCCTGTAGCTCCCACTACCCCTTGGAAATATTTTTTTTTTGTTTGGCGAACACAGAGCATGTCAGTCTCGGAAGTGGATTTAGAAACTCATAAGTATTAGTCTGTCTCTAGTTTCAGCTTATTTGTGCCACAAAAAATTGTTGTACTTTAACATTATCCGCGTTGTTGGACTTTCTTTTAGGCGAGGCCAGTTCGGCAACCAATAGCATTTAAACTTTTTATTGGCGATTCGCTTGTGCTCCATTACGCTAATTCGTAACATACATTTTTGATCTTTTTGAGTTTGGTGGTGATATGAATATAATATGAAAACACAAACTTCCTATTTGTGGCACAAACGAGCACAAACAACTAACATCAAGGTTGTTTTAAAATGTAGGAACGGTGAGACATGGGCGACCTACTTAAAACACATCAATCAAGTATTTGAGAGTATTTAGAAAGACAGTTGTCATCATTGGTACATTGCTAAATTTGAAGACATATGTATAACATTTCGTAAATGAGAATTAAAACGGTCGAGAAAGACTACAGTAAATTTCCATTTTGTGGTATAAATGTTGCGCGATTTTGGCTGAAACACACATAAATAATTTAAATAACTAGAAAAAAGATAGCCATCCTGTCTGTGACCTGTCTCTGCAGTCACAAAGTACAAACAAACACGAAGTTGTCATTAGCGTCGACGAAGGTAGTAAAAAACTTTCAGACACAGAACCGGACGACCCGAAGTGTCTCCTTCCATCTGCTTTCTCTTAAATGACCTTCCCATTAATAATTCATGCCCAGCAAAAGAAGTTAAACGGAGAAAATGCGAAACAGCCAGCATCGGAGATGGCGCAAATTCAACGAAGGAATGAAGGTGGAAAAGGTAGGTGGGGAGGAGGATGGTAGCAATGGGTCGTATGGACTTTACAAACTCTCCTCGTTTACCACCACCATCACTACTGCACACGCCGCGACGCTCTGATATTTGAGTTGAATGAATACAGATATCTGTTTAAAACTTTCGCCATTGTACCGTGCGTGGTGTAGGCTTTATCTACTGCTGCGCTTCTCCGCTTTTTTCAAACTTATCCTTTCGCGCTGAGGAAGAACGGCGGACATTATTACGACCACGCGTATTATGTTGTGTGTATGGGGTCCGTAAAAAGTTTGCAAATGACGTTTTATCCGTCGTGCGCAGATATGCAGCTTTTTTATTCAATGGTGGTTAGTTATTATGCGGATTTGAAATATGTATCAAATTTGTGCGTAGCGAATCTGTTACGAAGAGTGTGAAAAAATAAGGCTTTTTTAAATTCTTTTAGGGTGTTATCTGTTTCACGTTATACAGGATTATTCACGTTATACGGCACGGAATATTGTGGCGAAAATACGTGACTTTAAAAAAATTTCGTTTTTGGAATATATTCAGGTCTATTACGGCTACTTTTTAAAATTATTTTCATATTATACAGGGTGTCCCACAGGCTCTAAAAGTATCAAAGTTGTGTTTTTTTAAAATAGCACACTATGAATGTCATTGCATTTTTGGATTCTCTGATCAAAATGAGTGGCTGTTTTAATGGCTAAACCTGAAAGTCTTGCAGTAATTTGAATTTTTTCTCCAAATCTAATTTTATTTGCAGGTTTTAAATACTTAAGAAGTATTTAAGTTATGGAAGCGAAATTTACAATGAAGTGTACCAATATATCATATTTTATATCCCAATTATAATAAAGTTGCCATCTTATACAGGCTGTCCAAAAATTAAAAGTGATCGAGTAAGAACTTTAAGTGTCTATAACTTGATTAATTTAAATAGGACGCCATATTTTTTAACTTACCAGGAAACATACTTTTTAATTATCTATCGAATGGTATGAATACCAAAGTCTTTGCATTTTTACAGAGAACGCCAAATAATAGTTTTTTGTACGATTTGGTGTTTTTTAATTATTAATGTATCTAGATGCCTGTGGTATTTAAAAATGAAAGATGATTTAAAATTATGTATAAGAATAATAATGAAGAATATCTTTACAAGTATTCAGAAGCTTAGAATGTAATTTATAGTACAACAGTCCATTTCCAGACACTTACATATTCGTTTTTGAAAACCCTTGCCAACCCTGGGCAACATCCGTGGGGCTAAAGTTTCAAAAGCGTTTCTTATGCGTATTGATAGTTACCTATATTCACAGAAATGCACCTGTCTTTGGCGACCATTCCGATTTTACGTGGGTCATCTGTATGATTTTGTGTAAAATGAAATAATTCGTATATTATTTACTGTCTGATTTTGACAACTGGAACAGTATGGAACAGTACTGTTCCAGTTCTGTAGTTATAATTGCATACTGATCATTGCTTGTCTAAACGTCAAATCAAACTAAGCAACCAAAGGTAGAACTGTACCAAACGTAGGTAGGTTCGGGGGCCTCGATTGCAGGTGGAGGTGTATGAAACAACACCGATTGAACCAGCTGTACCGGATATCCATTCGTAATGAAAATTGATTTAAGTTTCTTTAAATTCTGCACATGGAAGCGTGGATTTGATATACCGAGAACTCTCTGTTTCATAGCTTTTAGAGTATTTATTTTTACACTCTGTGAGTGATTAGAGTGAAAATGAACATACCTCCCTGAAAAGGTCGGTTTAGTATACCAATCCAGTATGATACGCTGATCAGTGTCTCTGATCACCACAGTGTCTAAGAACGGTACAGTGTTACTAATTTCCAGCTCAATCGTGAATTGAATCGAAGGATTGATTGAATTGAAGCCATCTAACACCACCTTAGTGGAGTGTGGGGGTATTGCGCATATTATATCGTCTACGTATTTGTAAATAAATGGAAATTGAATGGACATTAATGCCGTCACCTGTTCTAATATGTGATCCATCGTTAGTAATGCCAACACTGGTGAAAGTGGAGAACTCATAGGGGTCCCAAACCTTTGTCTATATATTTTCCCTCTATAAGTAAAAACACAGTTCTCAAAAAGAAAAGTCATTATGCGAAGAAACTCAGCTAGCGGAATATTCGTATGAGGTTGAATGTATAACTATTTATCTTCAATTAGCCGCAAGGTCAAATCCAAAGGTATGGTGGTGAAGAGGGAGATGACATCAAGGGAAACAACGGAAAATCCAGGAGGAAGGACCACATCAGTCATCACATCAGCAAAATGAAAGGTGTCTATAACATTGAAATCAGTTAAATTGGCGATGCTCATCGCAAGTATATTGGCCATAAATTTTGACAATTGGTAAGTTGGGAATCCTATAAAGAAACGATTGGCCGAAGTGGACAATCGGTTTTGTGAATTTTAGGTAGGCCACAAAGTCTATCATAAACACCATTGTAGCAGGCTAACTGTTTACATGTAATCAAATCTATAAAATTGTTATTTTTGAATTGTCAAAGTAAAGTATTTAATTTATTCTGAACTGTAGTTGTTGTGTCTTTATGTAGGTGTTCGTAAGTATCTGTATCACTAAGCAGGGTGGCAATCTTGGTCTTGTAATCCGATAGTCTCATCGCGACCGTGATTTGACCTTTATCCGCCTTAAGGATTAAGACGGGATCTTCATTATTAGAGTTGTGTTCTTTCAAAAACTTTCTGGTTTCGGTATGAAACTTACGCAATGTGTTCTCAATCTAAGTAAAACCATAAGGATTGAGAAAGTAATTAGTGAATATATTGGTCAAGCGCGCGCGGTAGATATTTATGTTATGAGGCGGTAATGAGCGCAAGATTGATTCACCATCTGCTAGTAAAGCTGAAATTTTAATATCCCTCGAAGAGGGGGTTATGGCATATCAAGCTCTTTTCCATTCAGTTGCGAGTTATGGCGTCCTCCTCTGGGGAGGGTCCGCACATCGTGGAGAGGTACTGCTTTTTCAGAAGAAAGCAATAATTTCTAACATTAACAATAGAATATCTTGCAGACCTTTTTTCAAACAATTACGTATTTTAACAATTACAAATCAATATATTCTACAATGTCTGATTCATTGCAGGAGCAACTTGAGCTCATATTATTGCCAAATGGGATACAATACTAGGAACACACAATATTCTAACCCACACTTTAGACTAACAAAAAATATAAACTCATTTAGATATATTTCTATAAAACTATACAACCTTCTTCCCTCTAAATGGAAAGACCTTACAGATATAAAGTTCAAACAAGTAGTTAAAACGTACTTAATGGATAACCCATATTATGAAATACAGGAATTTATTACTGATATAGCTAGTGTTGTGGTTGAATAGCGTGACTCCCTGGCCGTGGATTTATATTTGTGTTTGATGTGGCTTTGTTAACATTAGGTGTTGTTTGCTGTTTGTTATTCTATTCTAATTTTATCTGACATGTACATACATACATACGATAATGTGTTACGTACGAATAAAAATATCTATCTATCTATCTATTATTACAAGTGTTGCACGAAATCCATTACTAACGTTATGGACCTTTTAGAGTAGTCCCCCTACCACAAAAATTTTTAGAATAGCGCTAAAATAATATTCTAGCGTTGAATTAAGTTAGAGAAATGAACATAAAATACGCAAGAAAAATCGCACATTTCCAATGATTACATCATTACATCACGTTCCCTTATTCCTGCTCGGAGCCATTCTGCCAGACTGAAGTATGATGACGGTAATGATGACGGTGATTTCCCCCTTCGGTCCCGGTCGAAACTGCCTACTACAACGTTCGCCCGCTTTGAACTTTGTTTAGCTCCCTAGGCAATTAATCATCGTGAAAGTGCAATCATTAACTCGCTTCGTTTCCGTTGCTAATCCTTCCGCGGTCGGAACAACCGAAGCGGCTTTTCAGACACCGAAATTGATACAAATAGCTAACACATACTCGTTGACGTGCTATATCCATAATTAATGAATTCTCGGACAGCCCGCGAAGAATAGATAAGAGAGGGAGACATCGCTGCGGTGATTATATTTAGAAGAATGGGAGCAATGGATTTAATTTAATCATTTCGCGACTTTGATTAGATTTTATTAAGCGTTTCCAGTTTGGATCAGTTAGTAATGATATAGTAGCTAAATTATTTCACATTAATGGTCATAGTAACGTTAGGGGTTGTCATTAACGGTCTGCAATGAAAGGGTTTCAGCGACAACGTACGGCGTTAACCGAACATGTTGCTTTTATGCGTTCAGAACTTGCGGAACCACCTGTGGTCATTGATTCCGTCGGTGTGACTGACCGTTGTCGGGAAATTTAAGGGTTTCATTTAGTAATCTCCCCGCCGATAATAATGGTAAAAGGGTGTTAAAAAGAGGGTCATATTTCCAGGCGAATTCAGCTGAAATAATATACCGGGAAGCGTTTGCGTTTCCGCAAGCTTTAACGACAGATGGCGCCCTATTGGATTTATATCGTTTGATGAAATGGGGACCGCCGTTGCTGGTACATACAAAAGATGAAATACAACTAAATTCGGAGCTGAGTTAAGGGGTTAATAAAGGCTACCCTTCTTACGTTTACGTTGATACAATTGAAGTGGTGCCTTATACGTAGAATACGAATTTTGTATTTAATGACGGCCAATTGCGTTGCGCGAGGAAACGGTAAATCTTTTCTCAGTGTCTGCTATAACTCAATCAGAAATTATAGGAAACTAAAATAAACTGTTACAAAGGATGTTGAATGTGTCGTTTTCTTAGACGCATTCGCGAATTCTTATCCTAAAAAACTTCGTATTCGTTCAAAAATCCCCGTTAATTGCCTGACTTGGTGAAAAGCATAGTTAATATCATCTCGGTCATGAATTGTTGGTCATGGTACCTCGTTTCTCGTAAACCTGATTTCGTCGGTAAATAAGACATTCGCCGGGAAATGAAAGTTCACTTGCTCACGAAGTATAGCCCGGCCACAAAAAGCTTCTCTGTTTTCACTGTTTCCTTCGGTTAAAGCTTGCACTTGTTGATAATGAAAGGGGTGTAAAGGCTGTTCTTTAAGAATTCGCCGAATAGTGCCTTTGCTCGTAGTTTCCATGGCGGAAATTCGTCTTGTACTGCTTGTTGGATCTTCTTCAACTCTCGCCAAAATTGCTTCATCCAATTACGCAGGTCTAACATTTGCTCTTTTCCTGGTTTCTTTCAATGTTATTCTTGGAAATATTTGATGGTGCGGCAAATTTTTGTTGGGATATCGTGCTGCATACAAACACGATGCTAGCAACGAATTTCCATCGGCTGAACCATAAACAAAAACAATATCTACTAACTCTTCTGCAGGATATACATATAATGGGAGCCATGACAACAAATGTGAAAAAGCCCAAGTAACATATATCAAATCAGTAGGTACATATGTAGCTTGTGGTTCAAAGTATATGTTTATTAGGACTTTTTGCTTTTTTTTACCAAAGAACATGGCAGTGCATCTATGTGGGACACCCGGTATATTTCCCACTAGTATGTATAAAATTCTGCCACCTTCCCTATACCCCCTTACAAGAAAGGATCTTGTAAGACTATGTTGTTTAAGACTAGGTGTGCCGGAAGTAATTCGTATAATTCCTTGCAGTTATCTCCTTCAAAAAGTTTAAAATTAATCCCAAATGTCATCTCTTTTCGTTTTCCCGTCCGATTTTTTCGGCCTCCCCCAAAAAATTCCGCCACATTTTAATACAAAAGATTGAGTGGGGTGATCGTTCTCTCGCTGAACAGTTAACGCTCGACCTATCAGCGAGTTATAAATAGTATTCGATTATCGAAGCCTGAGCGGACTTGTGATCAATTCTCCTTCCATCCGCCTCCTATACTCTCCCCTAGCTTTCTGTCTCGCTGCTCGCAGCGTTTCATTCCTCTCCTAATTTGTATACTTAAACGGAACTAATGTAGCAGAATTAAAACTACAGTCGAGAGGGCACACATCGCCGCCATACGTTGCCACTTTATAACCCCGAAAGCTCGACCGCAAAACGGTTTACCATTTCACCAGTTATACGCCGCGTGCGGAAATTGCGATTCTGTTACTGCCGGGTATGTAATTCCTGTCCAGAATTGATGTTTTGTGCTACCTATACATTGCGTGATGGTTATATTTATTTTTATTTTTCTAATAAATTTTGCAAATATGTATTGTGAATTTTTTTTGGTTTTGATACCTAGTGGTCTAGAAATTATGAAGACACTAAACTTTGTTTGTGTAAAAATTTTCCTTCTTTAGGAACAATTTGCAATGAAACGAAAGTAGCTGATCCAGGTGTGCAGGTTACATTGGTACACCTCTGGCAGTGACAATAGGAACTATTTCTCAGATGACCACTAAAGACATGTCTTCAAACCGAAGAAAAAATTTAAAACATGGATGTATACTTTTGCCAATATCTCAAATACCTTTGGACGCAACATTAAGCGATTTTTTTAAATATTTCTCGATGGGCAGGCAACCCAATGCAGTCGCTCGGCCAAAAACGCCTATTGTGCTCCTATGTAGGTTAGGTCTTCCGATCCCGTTGCATCTGTTAGAAGAAGTGTGTGAGCTGGTCGAGAGTTAATTTCTCTAGTCTAGGTTCGTCTAATCTTGCAACTCCAAATTAACTCCGTTTTCCCGCGTCCTATGCTGGGCAGTCGGAAAGAAGATCCACGGGAGTTTCCTTTGCGTCTCCGCAGCTTCTATACCGGGGAGAATTTGCTCAGCCCATACAATCCAGGTGTGGAGACAGCTTTACGGAGTCTGTTCTGGTACCGATGAATTCCCAGGATTTTACAGTGTCTCATTCCACTAAGTCCCCTTCAGTGGGACTGGTGTCTGACAGGGAACTGAGTTCTGTGGAAAGCTGTGATGTAACCATAGGAACTGCCAGACGTCGGTTCCGAACCTGTAAGTGGTCGTTCAGTGGCTGCTCTCGCTAACACGTCAGCAAGTTCGTTTCCACCAATCCCAGAGTGGCCTGGCATCTATCTCAGCGTATCGATGTGATGTTCCGCCATTTGCATTAGTTTCCTGTGGCAATTCCGTACCACATTAAATTTGACATCTTGTAGAGACTTAAGGGCACCCTGGCTGTCCGATAATATTTCCACCGATTCATTATCATGTGAATAAGTTAAAATGTCTTCTGCGTACGTCTGAATGGCTATAACTTCGGCCTTGGAAACGAAAGGGAAGTACCCTAAGGAAATAGATTCACCATCTGGTTCCTCGTTTTTCCAAATTCATGTCCGTGCCATTAGGCGTTTTGGAGACATCTCCAATCCAACGATGAAACTCTTGCTTGGGTATCCGGATATAGATTATAGCAGTCTCCCTGGCAGGGATGTCTACTTTATAGTTTCCAGTAAAACTGAAAACGGGTGGGATCTTGTCCGCCCCAACGGATAATGGTGCCATGTTTTCGATGTAGATGAAGATGTCGGTCTACTAGTGAAACATTTGCATCCACTACATTTTACCCTACAGGATCTCAGGGTAAAGTTAAGGGAGTTTATTAACAATTTAGTTAACTAAATTAGATTAGATGCTTCTCTTCTTTGTGATCTAGAAGATCTACCCCCAATCAGACCCAATTGATTTTTAGGCTTTTGAAGACCATAAGTATAATCTCGGAACCTATGGTAATCAATATGGCATTGCTTGAACTCCTCAATCTTGTGTAAGATTTTCGTAATTTACAAGAAAACTTCAAGAGTTACTTGAACATTAGATCGGTAGCTTTAGATAATACGTAGATGTCTAGATTTAGTATTTCAGATAAAGAATCTAGATCCGAACTTTTGGGTAACTGATCTTGGTTATAAGGTTTGTTATTATCAGATATACGGTTAACCTATTTATATTTAATATATTTAACTACAAATTCAATGGATAAAGACATTTTATAAGCAATTTGCACATGTCAGGAAAATGACGATCTTTCAATTTAAACAGAAAGAAACAATCGTATATACGGTAGGTACGTCATAAAATTTGCAACATATAAAATGTCTTTAATCAGACTTATGTACTTTGTATAACTAACCTAAAAAATTGGTTCTAGGATATCTGATATGCCTACAACGGCGCCAACTTGCGAAAATCCCTACAAGTGGGCAAGAACTGGAGTCATTCTTAAAGAAAGCAAAAAAGTTACTTGAGTTAATTTGCAATTCAAAACAATTGACAATTGCAATTCTAAACATTAGACGATCACTAGGTTCGGAGAGTTTTGAGCAGAAACGATTTTTTAGGGAAGGTTCACCACTGAGCGTGTATAGTCGACTGTAATTTACTTTTTGAGTTATATGAATCAAGCCAAGTTTCATTAACATAAAATCAAAGAAACGGCTGAAAACATCAACTAAGTTTCATTATTTGTAAAATCTATAGAGTATTTGGTTACATCAAAGGCACTAGGCTTCTTTGATGTGTAATCTTCATAAAGTAGTATTATGCTAAGATAGGACTTCGCAATATTTCTGGCACACGCATGTTTGGTGCGTTAAACATTCTAAATGTTTGACGTACTTGTTAAATGCAAATTGATAGATAAAAGTGAAAAACGCACAATGTGGTCACAATTGAATTCAATATACCAACAAACATAGAGAAAGGAAATAAGAGTTTCAACTTGTATTACCCAATTCAAAACACGATGGTGGCGCACCATTAGTAGCCAAGAGAACTAATGCAATTTTCGCGCATGCGTACTCCGTTTATCCCGTTACATTTGGAGGAATTTGCATATCATGTGATTTATTTTTGCGAGCAGCGGCCATTACAGTGTGTCGGCGATTGTCTGTGTAAAAATTTTTTGGTAAGTTTAATTTCTACTATAAAATTCTTAATTAAAATGAGTGAAATAAGCGTATCCTGTTGTTCTGTGCGAGTGTTAGTTACATGTTAATAAATAAAAATAGTTTGCAAGATAAGCACTTTACGGAAGGAGATGGGCAAGCATATTGAAAATGCATTTTTCAGAATTGTCTGACCCAATTAGAAAGCAATACATATGCCAGGATCACTTTTCAGGAAATAATTTTTTAGTACATTCAAGTGTAGATTCACCAAGAAGAGATAGTCAATAACATTTATTAGAAATAGAAGAATTACCAAGTTTTGAAACGAACAAAAGTAATAGTTTGATTCATAAAAATCGAAAGAGTATGTTACGGGAATGTGGAATAAAGTATGTAAAAAGCATCTCTCAAAAGAACCAATCACTTTATAATTTATCAAGAAAGCAGCAGTCAACAATTTTGAGATTAAAGAAAACTATTACTAAAGCAAAATATAGGCAACAAGCTCATTGCGAGTGATGTTTTAGATGATCTGAATACATTTATTAGTAATTGCATAACGGAGGATAACACAGCAACATTTGAAGAGGAAGATAGTATACCACGGAATATACCAGACAAACCAGAAAATATAGATTTTGCAGAATTACAGGCAGTAACTTATGTATCCAGGTATATAGTTAATTAGAGTGCGAAGATTGTGATTTTGATTTATTAAGTACTGAAATTTTACCTGAACATATATTTACAATGTTTAGAGTATCATACACAGAAAGAGCATTTGAAATATGCTTGAATGGAATTATTATATAGTATAGCCCATATGCATCAGATTATCTATAAATACTTAGAAGAGCGAGGGCATAATGTAAATGTTGATCAAAAGCTAAAATTATGCATTAGTGAAAATGTGGCGTTTGAGTGGTTCAGTGTAATGTGCACAAATTTGTTGTAAAAAGTAAAATAGTTGATTTAGGTCTCAGTATGTTATTTAAGAAATATTTTTGTATCTTGGAAAGGAGTGAAAAAAATAAATTGAGGCGCCGTAAAAGAAAATGCTAATCATAATAATAAATAATGTGAGTTGTAACATATTACTAATCATTTTATTTCTTCTTTTCATGCCATTGCATTGAGTACCGAAGATATCCTGGATTTGGCTGTGATTTTTTATAATATATTTATTATTGTTTTTATGAGTTTAGTTCCTGTTTCGTATTCTTAAAAGACTTTAGTATCTGTTAGTTTGGTTTTTATATTTTTTATTTATTGTTAATATTTTACAAGAGGCTAATTTAATCGTTAACTATTGTTTTTCTGAGAATTTTATTTTATTTTTGTTCTGTGTAGTTTTATTTATTATTTTCTTGTTTATTATATTTATCATTGTTTTTTTTTAAATAAAATGCACTTAAAACAATGTTTGTGTTTTTATTTTTAAAATCTATACTGACATATGTTTGGTGAAAATAGATAGAAATGCGTAATTGATTATTAAGCTGTTAAATATGTCTCCCAAATAATCAATTATTATTTATCTATTTATCAATCTTGGTTTATTTCCGAAAGTATAGTATTTAAATATGGCACCATTAAAAATTAGTACCCCTGGCTACTAATGGTGCGCTGTAATCATGCTTCGAATCTTGATACGTTAAGTTGGTACTCTTTTTACTGCTAATTTCTCTATGCCAACGAAGTATCAAGAGAACAATCTAAGGTTTGTCTCCTAAAGCCAGAAATTGGCCAGAAATTTATTTTAATGTTTGGACTAACTAAACTATGATATTATTCATATGCACGCTACGTTGATAAAATCAATTCAAAAATATTAAATAATGGTGGACATCGCGTTCTATTAAAAATAGCAATAGGAGAGCCATTTGTGGATCCAAGAAGATGCATCAGCACCAATAACGTCTAAAAACGAAAGGGCTGATAGGAAAGTTATGTAGCCAACTTTCTTCAACAGTATCGGATTACTAAAAGCAATCAAGAAGAAAAGAAAACTGGAACACCACAAAATATTTACATTCGCCAGTTAATGTTGCGTCACCACAATGCATCATAACGCAATGCACAGCAATCATTGAACATTTACGTGGTCCACATTATACATTTTCACGTTTCAGATACATGAAGCAATTAATCATTTCTTTTTGAGGATTGAAATAGATGTCTGCCTTCAAGCTTTTACGTTGTGGAAACCTCGGTTACAAAAATTCATCGTTTTAATTTTTTAGATGGTCGTCATTCGTTTGACTATACTTTGATTGCTAAGGAATTAAAAAATCGTAATACAATGTATGTTTCAGTAGCAATTATTTGCTTAATTATAATCATTACCTATATTGACTTTTGCCTCCACAGCGAAATATAGTAATATTATTATTGCTGAATATACTAATTTAGTGCCCCTTGTTTGGCTAACATTATTTACAAAGTTAATGCACTATTTCCATCTAAAATAATTGAATGTCGAAATGTCAATTGCAACTCCATTGTTCTAATTTTAATTAAATGACGACGAATAATTTCAACTTATCATTGTGATTTTATACATAATGATATTGTGAATAGTTTATTGTGTAACTAAAATGTTGTAACAGAAATAAATATTGAAACAATTTAAGAGCTAATTTATTGAACGCAAATTATTGTTTCTGCAGAATGTCAATTATGATGCAAAACATTTTTTCCTGCTGTGTAATTATTTTATGCATAATTCGCATTGAGCACTGAATACCCTTGGCAAAGAAAGCATTTACTTACACTCCCCAATTCCGCTTGCGCTGCTAGCACGCTGTTCTAAAAAACTATTACCGCGTGACATTAATATTTATTTCCTTATTACTTAACCGCGCCGCTAAGACCGAAAAAAGCAGTAAATAAGGCCAAATCCAGCCAATTTTCTTACTTTACCATGCACATATATCTGTTTCTTTCCTGCAGTTGCGCCACTTTTTTCTCCCTTTCTTTATCTGTATTCCCTTTGTGCGCTGGGCATTTTCTAAGCAAGCCGTTGCGTTTTATCTCCGGGCGATTCTACTTTGAGCCAACCATCTACCTAGTTAAGCAGATCCGTACCCTTACGAAACAAGTTATACACGGCCTAGTTAGCGAAGGTCCCGGCCTGTGGCATCGGATAGACGCCGGGTGATTTCCGTAAGAGAGATTCACCAGTCCACTACACGTTGATTTCTGAGTGGAAAGCACGAAGAAACGAGCCGACCTTTATTAGGTACGATTTCGAGGCTCGCCGGACGCGGTCGAATGGCGAATTCGCGAAACACGCCCCGTTTCTGAATAATAATGAGCTAAGGAGACATCTCCAGGAAGTCTCCCGTTATTTAGTGGGACCAGTTAAAGGTCCCTCGTTAATATTAATGATACGAAGTTGGCTACTATATTTCGCCTATATTAAATTGGGGATGTTAATTTTTGTCTACCAAACGATAAACTAGGGCGATATTACTACGTAGTTAATATTTTGTGTTACTAAAAAAAAGGAACGTTCTCTCGGTGTAGCGATAGATTTAGTTTTATCAGATGAGTCATCCATTATTATTCTAGAACGAGTGTTTTTAGTGAATTGAACAGAAGTCTATCCTCTATGGGTTATATCATTTTTGTATTTGCTAATTATAACTTATTCTCACATAATTTTAATAATTGTTGCTTATACAGGCGTTTTTAAAGACTGATACAAATTTTGCTGGTAAAAACTCAAATTTTAAGGACTGACCAAAAGGCAAGACTTTCTTTCTTTGGATGTATAAAGCGTCAGAGTTGATTTAGTTTTCATCATAAGTCATATTTACAGAACAAAAAAAGGCACCAATAATATTTACGCAAAATTTGTCTAGAAAAAGCAACCTTATAAGTAATCGACAACATCAAGGTAACAAATAAATTCAACGAAATTCAGAACATCTAACGTTTGTTTAAGATTTGGCCAAATCTAATGAACCGAATCTAATGAAGATAAGTTTTTAGATGTATTATCAGATGCTCAAGAAAATGCTAAAAGACTCAACGTATAAACTTGCCCAGAAATGACTGTAGTATTATACTTTGTTTTTTATTAAGTGGACCTAATCGAAAATAGCCCGCCAAAATATAGGCATATGATTGGTTTATTGTCGGCCATGTTTACACTGCCCAAATTTGCTAAACTTTGACGACGCCATATTGTAGACACAGCTGATTGAGTACGTAAATATTTCGTTAAACATTTTTCTATTAACCTTTTTGTATTTCTACCACGACTAAACAAAAAAAATAGTTTTTTGTAACTATTTGCTTGTAAAAATGGATCCACAGCCTAGTACCAAGTGACTATAAATGTTTGTAACAAATATTTACTTTGGTAACACTGAAAAATTGGCTTGCCTGGTTATTCATTGTATATATGTACAACTTTGTGGGTTATGTCATTTGTATCATATGGATGCGTTATGCATGTTTGTTTACTGATACGTGACGGAATATTTATAGAAAACGATGGATGAAACAAGTTTTTTGAACGCATATTTTAAACGACTAAACAAAAATTATTCAAAGAATATGCTCAAAGTATCGACCTTCCACTGCAAAACAACACTGTACTCGTCGTGATAAATTGTCAAATACATTAGTTAACATTTCAAGTCCTATATTTGCTATTGCCTCCTCAATAGCGTTCCGTAACTGTTGTAAATTCTGTATTTGATTCCGGTATATTGTGTTTTTCAAATAAGGGAACAAAAAGAAATATAGCGGCGTCAAATCGGGAGATCTACTTGGCCTCAAACCTACACTAATCAAACGGTCTGGGAAGAATTGGTGTAAATAAGTAATTGTAATGTGTGCTGTGTGTGCTGTAGCCGAATATTGCTGAAAATATCCACTCGTTAACTTTATGTCATCCAATTGATTTATAAATGATTCCAAAATAATGGTTTGGTACCGTTGAGCATTAATCGTTTCTTGAAAGAATATCGGACCAATAATTCTTTGTCGTGACGTTGCCACCCAAACACCGATTTTAACTGGATGCAATGGCACTTGGATTAAGTTCTGCGGATTCTCTGCTGACCAAGTTCTGAAGTTCTGGGAATTTACATAACCAGACAGATAAAACCAAGCCTCAACCGAATAAAAAATGATATTTTGCCGGTCAATATTATTATGCAGATTGTTATTATACCAGTAATAAAACTGTGCTCGTAATACGAAATCAGGTGGGTGAAGTTGCTGAACTATTGTAAATTTATACGGCTGTAAATATAAATGCTTTTTTATGATGTTACGAGTGGATTCATAGGAGAGTTCTGGATAGGACGTAAGAAAGGTTAAAACGAAATAATAATAAGTGATAATGGAACTTTATCTATTTGTTGAGATAAACGACGTACTGAAATATGAGGATTTTCTGCAACACGTTCATTAAATTTGTTCAAAACATCAGGTGTAGCAACAGTGTGACGGCCAGTAGAATTACCTTTAGCCACATTACCGGCGTTCAAAAACCTTTCAACAATTCTTGTAGTGTGTATAGTAAAGCTACGGTAATCAACTTGGTCCTCTGGATACATTGCTACAAATTGCTCAAAAGTTGATTGCAGCGAATATATCCAATTACCGTCATCATTTTGTAAGCCGCTTGTAAAATAAGCCATTACAATAAATGTGTTTTGCTCAAAAGTAAATACCATTGTTAAAATGAAATTGAGTGGTTCTATTGGTATGACTTTTACTTTGACAAATATGACAAACTTAAATTTAAAAATCAGGTGTGCTAACATAAAATTACAGAAGTGTTGCCAACTTAACTCGAAAATTTACGATCACCTATAGTCGCCCGTTACAAGTGGATTATTAATATCGCCTCGAAGAAAATGTGTTACTTTTGGAGCGTGGACATTTCTCTGTACAGGAAAAGCAAGTTAGGGGTTCCGTTTCTTCTACCCACTTTTTCTACTCTTTTTCTGTCTTTTGCCAATGCTTTCATTTCTTCCATGTTCTTTTCCTTTCTCTCTCCCATTTTTCTTATCTGATCAACACATCTTCTCCTAGGCCTTCCTCTTCTTCTATTTTTTGAGTATCCGGTCTCCATTATTTTTCTCGTAATTCTACTATATGTCCGTACCAGGTCAGCTGTTTTTTCCTAATTTTCCTCACTATTGGTTCTTGCTTTGTTATTTTCCTGATGTCTTCGTTCTTGATCTTATCCCATTTTGTTTTCCCCGCTATTCTTCTTAGACGTTTCATCTCCATTGCATTAATTCTTGACTCATCTTTCTTTCTCAATGTGCAGTTCTCGCATACATATGTAATGTTATTGTATTGTATATTTGGATTTCTGTCTCAATATCAATATTCCTATGTCCCAGGATTGTCTAATTTAATGAATAGTATATTCTTGTTGATTTGTTTTGCTTGTTAATTAATTCTCTGTCTATTTTCCCATCCTCTGTCAATATGCTTCCCAGATAGTCATATGTCGTTACCCTCTCTAATGTCTTATCTTTACACTTAATTTCCTTGTTGACTTTATTATCTCGATTTTCATTTACGATCATTACCTTGGTTTTATTTAGATTTACTTCCATTTTCACTTTTTCTATTTCCTTTGTCCATATATTTATTAGAAAAGAATTGATAAACAAAAAAAAGTTTTGAATCTCTACTAGCGGTTTTGGTAAGCTTCTAATCTATCCACGATTTTTTTTTATTTCGAAATTTCAACTTATAGCGAGCAATATCTTGAAAATATTTTTCCCAAAAAAGCCGCTAAGGACTAATGAAAATTAGTGCTCGGTACTCGCAGTGGTGGTTTCTGATTCCTCGATTGAATACTATTCATTGATAGGAATTTGTTCTATGCTTATTCTATGTTGCAACGTAAGGTATCCTTGCCCAGTGAGGATACGTAGTACGTTTCTGCCTGGTTCTGGTATGACTTATGCTCTTTGCTTTTAGAAATTTCCAATGAATACCTTAAAAATTCTCTAACCAGAAAGATTATCCTGCCTTTGAATTTTGTTTGTAGGCACTCACCCCTATGCCACAGACTGTGCCAGTTTTGGCGCCATTGTTTGCTAATAGGTTAGCTTTCTCGTTGCGTCTGATTCCAGTGTGTCTTAGTACCCAGCATACTGCAATTTTGTTTCCTTTGCCTAATTTTCCAAGGCATTTCCAGGCTAATTGTCAACTGATGGTATTATAATTTTTCGCCCTTATGGCTGGTTGATTGTCGGAAAAAAAATTGAGTTCAGTTGAGCATATTTTCCAGTAGCATTGATCTCTACTTGGAAGACGTTGAGGTAAGTTCTCATTGGCTCTGAGTGTTTGCTTATTGACCCAAATAACCTGTCACCACAGTTAAAAAGTTGAAAAAGCTATGAAAACATTGGCTGGAATCATGGTTAAAACATTGAAAATCAAGTGACTGCAGTTGAAGTACTATTCGCGATAAGAACTTGAACTTGACTGCTCTGCAATTGCTTTCTAGATTAATTCCTCAGGGCTGAAGAAGTCCCCATCTTTCCACCACTTCATTCTCTCGCTTATTCTTTTCCATTTTGCCCTGTTCCTATCTTTCCACCTCACAATGCCCCTTTTCTTCAAGTCTGCTTCCTCCTCTTCCAGTCACCTGGATCTAGGTCTTCATCTTGTTCTCATACCTCCTGAACGCCTATGGACCCTTCTTCCATATGTGCCTTAGCCATTTAACTCTCTCTTTTTTTATTCTTCATACTCAGTCTTCCACCTGTGGTTCTTGTATTATTTCATGATTCATTTTCTGCCTGTACTCGTTCTCTCCAAGTTTTGTTTGACCCAATATTACTTTTCTTTCAACTATTTTTATCTCCTGTTCTTCCAGCTTTCTCATTGACATCTCCGATGCATACATCATCACTGGCAACCATCATTCGATTATTTGGTTATCAGTGCTACTGTTGTTGCTAGCAGTGATGCTACTTTTTATCATCTCCACAAAACTTCGTGATTGGTTTCATTCCAATAGCTCGAGTATACCGAGATAACTCGTGTGTTCGTTTTGGAATTTTGTGCATAGTTTCTTAAGCATCTGGCTAACAGCTATTTACAACAAAACGAAAAGATTTTTTGATTTATTTATGGCGCGAATTATGTTTGAAAATGCTTTTTTAACGTACTGCAATAAAATGAAGATTATGGTGGACGTGGACGTAAAAATGCTAATTTACTTCGAATAAAACGGGTCGTCTTAAATTAGAAATTTGTTACTTAGTGGTGGATATAATCCTTAGCGTTTATAGTCCCGTATAACTGTTACTGCGTAGGTACTTACTACTACAAATAACGGACGGTACACCCATCATCGGGACCGTTAAATCTAAGGATATAAAGATAAATTCGTATTACGACCGACATCGACTACGACTGTGGACAGTCTAATTGTAATAGAAACGAACCAGGTGCTATTTCCCGTGGCGGCGTTGGCGGTGGCGGCAGGCGTCGGAAGCTATAAATAAGGCTACGCATTTGTGGAAATAAAAGCGAATACGGCGCCCAAGGCACACATTTTATTACCTGAAAAATATGAAGATTATATGCCATGTGAACTACTTATCCGTAATTTACGGTTTTCAATGTGCCGCCTTCTGAAGTTATGTAAGTCGGTCAGGTAGCTAAGAGATGGCAGTTTTGCTATTGTTTTTTCTCGTGTGCAGTTAACTAGGATAGTGGCTGGATGTTATAGGTTATATGGTGAATGGGATTGACGCAAATGTAGCTGCAGTATGAAAACATGAAACATGAAGTATGAAAACAATATGAATATTTATGCATATATGTATGTTCAACAGCCTCTTGCAACCGTTGGCGAACGTAAACATTGTGGAACATTCAGTGGTTATTCATTCGACCATTCAATTACTTTCAGATTTCC
>SMLS01064049.1:0-30142 GCA_004785975.1 Popillia japonica
GCGTAATAGCCAAGCTGTTGAAGCTGCCGGAAATTATGAAGAATTGTTCCTGCTATTCAATGAAACAACGATTCTATTTTTAGTTAAGAACTAAGAAAATAGGAATGCCGTTCATACCAAATAATATCTATATATAATCCAAGAGATACAATAATAAATTCCCTACGGTTCAGACTAAATATTTACCTTAATTTTTTATAGCAACATACGGTGTTACATAAAAATAACATTTTTGTCAAATATCCGTACATATCGAGGATATCCTCAACCAAAATAAACTTAAATTAGACTAAATATTTAAGGAATGAAGTTTTCATGCTTTTTTAGAATCTACGTAATACCGACGCATTGTATGTTTGGGTAACTTACTTAACATTTTAAAACCACACGACCTCCAGCTCTCTTTCAAGTTGAAACGTATTAAGTCGCTACTTAGTCATTCTTTTCTTGCAATTATTTCGGTTGTCGAAACACTGTTATTGAAATTGTAACATTTATTTATGTTTCCGAAATGCGTTTCACTCTCATTAAGCATTGCTTGCAAAATTGAAATAAATATTTGAGGTAATTAAAAAAAAATCTCAAGCGAGGAATAACACCGTTTCGGCCATCAATAACGACCTATCGTCCATTCTAGATCCGAGGAATTTTCAGCTATTAAAAAAATTATCATTATCATTAATGAACGACATCTTCTCGATTATCAGTTTAACGGAGACTTTTTTGATAGTTTCTATGTTTCATAACTACTGCCATGTCGTTTGGATAAGCTATCCAAATACGGATCTTATAGCAATTGAAGTCGAAGGGTATTTTCGTAAGAGAAACGAACCTATAAGTCAGAGTGCCGTTATTATAAATGAGTACTGGTGTGGCTAAGGAAGATTCCGACGGATTTTCTATTGACGTGCATTAGAACTGCTGGTGATCGAGTTGGACGCGTTTCTTAGCCTCAGTGTAGATATCCGTTGAGGTAATAAGGGGTGCGTTAATGAGCAGGCTGGTATAAAAGTTGTCCGAAATCTTAAAGCCCTAAAGGTTTCTGTAAAGATTTTTTTATGTATCTATATAGTGCTTTGACTTCCAGAATGTGGCTGTTACGATTGGAGCGTACATGGCGTACTCTGGAAGTCCAATTGTTAAGTTTTGGTTTACAAGTGTTCAATATGGATCGTTCATTTTCAAAACCACATCAGTGAAAAAAGGTGAATTATCAGTAGAGCAAAAAGCTGGCCTTTATAAAAGCTATGTTTTACACAAAAAAACATTATTGTAAAGTGAACTGTGTAGGTGACTACATCAAATGTAATGGGAAACACTGGAATAAAACGTTTGGATTTTGGAAAAACTAAGTTTTTGCTTTTATAATTTATGTGGCTTTTGCACGGACTGCTCGTGTGACATGGCAAATGTTGCTTTAAAATGAAGTAAACACAAAAGTATGAGCCGAATAAGTTTATTGAAGTATTATAAGAAATATTACACAACCTATAATAGTATATTATACTATAAGGGAGAGAAATGCGTTATTTTTGCAAGAGGTGCTACAATGCACCGAGGACAAAATAGCATCTCTCCCGAATGGTATATACTATTTTTTCCACGGTCTCATTAACTTAAAACCACATATTAACATTTAATTTAAATGTCATTTAATGTCATTTAATTTAAATGTCAATAAATAATTTCAATGTTATCTTTTTTTGCATGAATCACAAACGTTCTCCATAATGTAAACTCCCTTGGGAGTATTATAGGTATTCCCTTGGAAATAATCGACTACTTCTGTTTTAATTTTGATGTCATAGAAACTGATTTCTACTCCCGACCGTGGAAAAAATTATATTATATAATATTAATTTATGGCGCAAAAAATCGAACTCGTTGTCATTTTCTTTGACATCTCGAGAACTTTGCTCCTCACCAGTTGGCAATTGAGAAATCTGTTTGTAGAAAGGGATATGTTTTGTATGATATATCTTTGCACCTCTTTCATATTCTCTATCATTTTGGGGTTTATGGGAAGACAGCCAGTTGGATATGCGTATTCTGTTGGTAGGGTAATGGCGACAGCTTTTGTCTCGCTAAAGTAAATGTGTGACTACTTATACCATGGATAAACTCTTGAGTACAGATCCCTTTTTAGATTTTTTGATACTGGAATGACTTGTAGTAGGATGGCCGGAATGATTGTGTATGTTCTTTTGTAACACGTTTACCAAAACTATTGCTGCTAAATACGTTCCTTTATAAAATTTAGGGCGCCACTGTGAGAAATTTAGAATCTGAGAAAGTTGCAAACATAAAGACCTTAAACTTAGGGCTTGCTTCCGACATAATAGTATAGTATTCTTCAGGAATATATATCCGGTCATATTTAAACTTTTTTCCATAACCCTGACATCTTGGTCATTTGGAAAAAACGACTGTCCTCTTATTGGACAATAATTGTGTGTTATTTGTCAGAAACGTTCTGTATCTGTCAATGATAATAAAAACCTGAAAAACATATGGTTTTTATTTTGACCCGGACAGTTATCCGAAAATAGTACTGATTCATTCATGTTGTCGTCCAAAAAGGTATCTATGTAATATAATTCGATGCAGAAGCATCGAACAAATTTCGTTTGCTTCTTTATTGGCAGTGCCCTCATGGTAAACATAAAAGACGAATTCGTTATTCTTCAAACTTCTTATACCAAAGGAGTTCACCCATAACTGACGGAGATAAGATAAAATATTTCTTGTATTGGTACGTGTGGCAAACGTAGGTTTTGGATAGCTCTTACAGCGGCGACTTTGTCTTTTATGAACTGCCTTTTCGGCTTCGGCTGCTTTTTTTCGGTAAAACCTAAGGTGGGCCTTTTAATTTTACAGATAATTCCGCACATACATTGCATGTGTCTACTTGGGGTTTCCAAGTTCTTAGTGAAAAAGTTGATTAGAAATAATTTGCGTAAAAGGTGACTAGGTGACTTTTAAATCAGGATATTTTTTCTTGAAATTCGCATGCATGATTGTAACATCCAACCGAGCATTTAAATACTGTCTCTCCTTGCCTGAATAGTGTGTACGTTTTCGAAGAAAATCAAGAATGTGGTGATGAATAGCTTTCAAAACTTCAGGTCCTCGTCGCGGTGTAACTGATTGTTAAGTAAGTTGGTAAGGTGTCTAACACGGTTTTCAGTGATGCCATATATACATACTTACATACCATTTACTTCTGTCGTGGTCTAAGTATGTATATAATACTTAAAAGAATATCCCCTTTCTTGCGCAGTCAACGAGCATTTACTGGTGTTTTCTTAACCAAGTGCTGCAGAAAAATGTCCTTTTATTGAGAAACCTAATAAGCTTACTAATACAAAAATCGAGATCTTATATCTAATATTCCCTTTAACAGACTCAGAACGTCGGTCGTTGCCTTTTTTAAGGTTGTGGGTTCATCACAATCACTAGATTTACCAGTATCAGATATCTTTTTCACTAACAGCACTACTCTTCTGTTACCTCTAGAACAATACAATTCACACACAATTGCCAACTGCAAGTTATGATTGACGCGATCGCTATATTGGTACGCCACCTAACGCCAACAATATTCCGTGCAAAAACCACACAAGTCGGTGACTTTGTGTGGTTTCTGCATCGAACTCACAACTTCACACTGATACATCTTGGTAACGCGTTATGGGACTTGTGTGGTTTCTGCACTGAAGATGTAAGTACCCCTAGGGAAGCGGTTCATGTCAAAACATCAACATTGCAAAATTGTGACTTATGTGGTTGTTGAAATGAACGATTCAATGGTTTGGTATCAGCATACATATATGTATATATCTGCAGCAATATTATGCGTCAAATCGCACAAACAAGGTGATCAGTTCATAAGTCTATTTAAGGAAATTAACTGTTTGTCAAAGGTTTTTCTCAACAAAATAATTGTATCGTGCGTTGTGGGGCAAGTGGTGCAGTTCAGTGATACCACATGTCTGCATCGCTAATGTCTTCCAACTGAGCCACGAATAAGTTAGTGATCTTATCTCTGTGTCGTTTACTGTAACGCTCTAACCATTATTTTTGAGGAAATATGAACAGATGATTCTACCAGGCCATAAAGCATGACAAATAGTGACTTTTCTGGATGTCCTGGTGTTTCGCTTTAATGGACGATTATAAGCCCCACAAAAAAGCACGAAATGTCTGATGAATTTGCTGAAGGTACTCTGGCGTAAGTGATGTTCTACACCTCGAAAAAAAAGACCCGTTATTACAAAAATAAAAGTTTTTAGTGATTTCTAAGTAAAATATTGAAACTGCACGTTTTGGTAGATAGGTGTTATTTTATTAACTTTACTTAAACCGTCCAATATGCAGTGTTATAGATAGGTAAAGTAAATAAACAACCATTTGAAAGCACTACTATTGTTTGAAATGAGGCAAAAGAAAACTCATATCATTGTTGAAATGGATATTCGTAACAATTCTTATGAAGACGTTGTTTACCGATTTTGAAAGTGTTTTTAATGTGTTTTAAGTTCTATACTTTTATTAAATTTAATATGAATAAATACTGTATTAGGTGTTCTAGACTAAACATTTTGTAAATCGTGATATTTCCATTATCTCCGTTCACTTCATGCTGAATAAAGCGTAGGTAGTTATTTTTCACTTGCGTATTGAATTGCTTCAAAAGTTAGTAGCAGTTGCAATAATATATACGAAGAACAAGAAGAAGTACAACACGGTGTTGGTGCCCTTACATAACACGGCCGTACGACCTCTAGAGGTTATTACCATGACGGTCCTGCGCGTCCGTCTGTCTGCTGTCTGCACGAGGCAGCCGTCTGCCGGACCATTCTTCAACACACCACAATAACAACAAACAACCAACCAACTCCACTCTGCTTTCTTCTCTCTCCATCTTTCGTATTTTCTTACAGTGGAAGGCATTGCATCCTGTAGTCTAGTTTCTTCGCGTTCGTTATTCTCTTTTTCAAGAGTATATAATACGAGTAAGGCCGAACCGACTCCAGAATAACACTTCTTCGAAACTGTTTTCCGGTCTGACCGACACTGTCCACGTTGCTTCATACTATTACTATTCGTACAGGTTTCATCAATAGTAATGCATACGTGTATGGATGGCGGGAACGTCTGTATAGAATTGCTCAAATCACGTTCAAGCGTTGCATGTTGCAGGTACAGAATCTTATTTTACATTACTTATTTTATTTGTTAATAAACTCATATGGTGTGGAGTTGTAAAATACTTAGATGGTTATATAGCGATCTTCAATTATTATTACGATTAGGTTGATTTCTTGAGTCATGTTCAATTAATTCAGAAACTCACTTTTGCATTTGGACTGTTGTTTGTGCTCATTTGTTCCTGAGTAAGTTTTAAGAAAATTATATATCCAGTATAGTATTGTTTTCTTCTATATTTCTCAAAATTCATTTTTTGCTTGCATATACAGAAATTGCATAATTTGAAAAAGGTTGTTTCTATCAAGCCTATACCTACATAAAATTCTTTTGTCGAATAAATTTATTTCATTCTAGCTTTATATTTTCTTGCATATACAGGCTTGGGATAAAGTATGAATCGAGCAAATTATTTTATGTATATTTTTGCAGATTTTGAAAGAGCTTGGTATTTCGAATTCGCATATACTGGGTTTAGTGTAACAAAATTGTAGAAACGAGGAATATAGCAGTTTAAATAACCTTTTTTGAGATTTTTACATTAGAGTAAAACCATTTAGATAAACAAATTGATGTTGTTTGTATGCATAGTAAGAAATAAACGAGTACTATCTAGTAAGTAATTGCTGCCTAAGTATTAAATTCTAATTTACCAAAATAAAGTGTACAATTAAGAATGGTTCATTTAAGTGAAAAAGATCATATTAAAATATTAATAATCATCGGTTATGGTGATCGTGTTAGAACTGAAGAAGTGTGTCATATTTTTAATGATTTGCATCCCGTATCACGTTCAACAGTAATTAAAACATTACAACGTTTTAATGCAACTGGGATGGTAAAAGATTTGCCAAAACCTGGAAGACCACAAACCGCAACGAACGAAACTATTAAACAAAACATTGCAATTGATATAGAAAAATCACCTCAAGCTTCTACCACAAATTTGGCACTAAACCATGGTATAAGGCAACGTTCTGTAAGGAAGATATTGAAAATTGAAAAGCATGATCCGTATAAGATATAGTTGGTTCAAGAATTGTCAGATGATGATTTTAACCGACGAGGGGAGTGTTGTGAACGGCTGACGGACATCTGTAATGTCGACGAACATTTTACATCTAATTTAGTTTTTTCCGATGAGGCAACTTTTTGTTTAAATGGAACTGTTAATCGCCACAACTCAAGGTATTGGTCAAATGAGAATGCTCATTGGATTCATGAAGCACATAGCCAGCAGCTACAGAAGTTGAATGTTTGGATGCAAATTGTCGAAAATAGGCTTATAGGCCCATTTTTTATAGACGAAAACTTGATTGGTGACAAGTATTTGGGTTTACTGAATAACGAAATTATTTTTGCACTTGGAGCATCTCCCTACTACGATAAATGGTTTAGGGATTTTCTGGATGCGAATTTTCCAAATTCATGGATTGGACGTAGAGGAATCATGGAGTGGCCTGCTGGTTCTCTGGATCTTAGCCCGTTAGATTTTTTCTTTGGGGTTATCTAAAATCATGTGTTTACGTTAGATGACCAACATGCTTGCAGGAATTCAGGCAAAAATTATTAATGAATGTGAACTAATACGTGGAGAAGTCTTGGGGAATTGACTCAAGAAATTGTTAATAGGATGGCATATTTTTAAGAGGTGAACGGCAAGCATTTTGAACATTTGAATTAATTTTGTTTAAACTATTATTCTCATTAGTGTAAGTAAATAAATTTACTTATTCTACAGTGAGTTATTTCTCGTTTTTACAAAGTATTTCATTATTTCCCCTAAACCCAATATGTACGAATTTGAAATAACAAGCAAAAATATACAGGGCGTCCCATTAAATTAAAAAAATTAAGGGCATTTCCTGTTAAACCGGAAGTATATTGTCAACAAAAAAATCTAAATCAGAAGCATTTTGCCACATTGCACTTACCTGCCAAATTTCAGTCCTTTTAGTCTAAGATATTTACTTGGTTCCATACTTTATTCCAACCTTTTATACAGTATATATCACGTCTTTTATTCCATGCATTTACATGCCGATGAAGGTATCGTAAAATGCACTGAATTGAAAGCGGTACTGCGCATAAAATTTTCAAGTGGCACCACCTTGGTAAATTAGTAGGTAATTGTTAAGTTTGTTCTTACAATTAGTTCTACAGAAAAAAATACACATTTAAGAACGTGAGCTAGTGATTAGACTGGCGTCTGTGCTGAATCCTTAAGTTTAACTTGGACATTAAGACTTGTTTTATCAGATTTTCAATAGTAAAACACTCAATTCGTAACGTAGCCTCTATGATTTTTCGCTATTTCAAATTAAAAACAAATTCAGCGTTGAAAAATATCAGCGCATCAACTTTGCATAAGATTTTGAAAAGACGAAGTGAGTTTGTTTTGCTTCATGAAGGCACTAGCCGGCGGTTTATACAAACTAGGGGCTTCAACATCCGGTAAGTGGCCCAGTTTTGCAAGAAAAATCCTTCAAAGTGTCAAACTCTCTGAGAATCACCGATTTACAAGCAAACTTTTGGTGAGTCGAATTCGGTAAATTCTGATTTAATATCCGAATACGTAGAAAAGTCAAATTTATACACTCACCGTTACGTACAATGCCTTAGAAATTTATAACGCGGATGAATTTCAGCTGTTCTTCAAACTGGTGCCGGATAAATCTTTGAAAATGCCACGGAAGAAAATTGAGCAAAGAATTATTAATGGTTTTCGTTTGCACAAATAGCATAGGAACACACATGACAAAATTGGTTCCAGTAAGAAAATATACTAAGCCACGATGTTTTAAAAATCTAAAAACACTTCCTATTCACTAGACATTCATTGCAATCTTGCGTATAGATGACTGGTGATCGATTTGTGGAATGGCTTTATGAGCAGGACACCAAAGTAAAAGATCACAAAATACTATTACTGCTAGACCATTTTGCTGCGCATCCAAAAGACCTACCCAATACCTATCAGACCAATACCTATCTATGATGGATAGCTCAACATAGATCTCAAATAGATTTCCAAATAAATGTTCTTGGATTTTTACCAAATGTACAAGGCTGTTATAACTAGGTTTTTCTGTATAAAGATTATCCAAATAGATTCTTTAAATACCGGCAATAATCGAAGCCGTATTAAGGCGATATATTGTTAAGTCTGATTTAAAATTATTGTCCTTTACATTTAATTAATAAACCAATAAGTGCTGTAGTTTGCGGGAAAATCACATTATTAGCATTTTGGAGAAGTTTTAGCAACAAAAGTATTTATTACAACGATGATATATGTACATAGCTGCGAAATACGGATACTGTAAAGATTAGTATTGTATCATTGTACAGCTAAAAAGTAATATACCATGGAGTAATCTATCTCCTACATTGATCCATTCTGTCGTTTGTGTAATAAGACTAAATTAATTGTATTATCACCGAATTCTGAAGGATTCTATATAACACGTCATTAAAATTGTACATACTTCATATCTGAAAAGCTTCTAATGTTTTATGTATTACTAATTTATGTTGCTTATTCTAATAAATATTTTCTGAGTTCGTTATATTTCTTCTACTTTTATTTAAAGTATTTGATTATGTTTGTACTGCTTATTGTTTTAATTCTAAAACCACCCCATAGACAAACATTATTTGCAAACGGTACTTCCTCGGGTAATCTTACAATAGGTAACCTTTATAATTGGATTAGCATTAAGTGAAATTCTGTTCAAGTATGTTGAAGGGAGCCATACGTATGTTCATACGTCTATATTATACCTATTACGTACCTATGTTTTGCATATGTATGCATGACACTTTAGTTTCCAGTTCCGCTGTTAAATTGCACTCGTAACCATTAATATTGCAGTATGAATAATAAATTTGTTCTAAAATAACCTATTTAATTATATAATCATCATAATCAAAACAACTCAAACGATTTATAACCATCTAATTACGAAAAATGTTGTCCATTGCGCAAGAATTGTCAGTTTGTGAGTCACACATAAATCAGCATCCGTAAGATACTTGGTGTTCTTATTTATCAAGTAATCGTCGCTAGCTGATTCTAAATACCATTTACACGATGGTTTATGTAGCAGAAAGCGATTAGTAAGTCGTCTAGACTTAATTTATAACGCTTCCCGTACATTATGCTCACTATCTAGTAATTTATACACATTTAGGCATAATATATGTACCACGTGACTATGAATGTTTTCCTGTGAATTTAGGTTTTAGGCTACATTTTCAGAAAACATTCCCGACTATCTTGATGTCCAGTGGAAAACATGTAATAATATTTCCTGTCGTGGCCAGCATATACATATGTATATACATCGTCGCCGTCTGTAGCCGCGGTGACCTCCTCATTTGAGCCAAATCTCCCTCTTAGCCGTAATTTTTTCAGAGTTTGGAATAAACCGTTGCGGGCTAGGTCCGGTGGTTATGAAGAATGAGAGGCGAATTCGTAGCGCGTCTCATAAAACTTGGATGCAACAATGCGGGACGAATTAGCCTGTGGTGGAAGACCACTTTTTTCCACTGCAAACGAGGCCGTTTCTCCTTCGATACGGCATCGAATCTAGTTAATAAATCGCTGTAGTATTGACCCATGATAGTCCTTCCTTTCTGTAGGTAGCCAATGAGGATCACACGGCGGAAATCCCAAAAAATGGTCGCCATGATCTTTCCGGCCAATGGAACGGTGTTTGCTTTCTTCGGAGCTGATTCGCCCGGAAATGTCCACTGCTTCCTCTGTTATTTGGTCTTCAATATAGGCTACGAAACACATGAAGAAATCCCTTGGATTGTGTTGAATACTGGCTAGACACTTCTCCGAAACGGTCACCTGATTTTGTTTTTGCTCCGGCGTCAGCAAACATGCCGCTTCTTCATATCAAAAATTTCGTGTAGAATACGGCCAACGCGCTTTTCTGAGATGCCTGTTGTCTCCGCTATCTCTTTCAGCTTCAGTCAGCGATCGGCTAATGACATCATGAATGTTGTCGATCATCTCATGGCGCGTTTTGGGCGTCCACTGCGGGATTCGTTGGTCGTGCATGTGCGGCCACGTTCGAACTCGCTCACTCAGAAGCTGATGGTCGAAAATGGTAAAGTAGCAAAATATTTCGAATTTCCATGATCATCTTTCCAGTCATCCGGTAGTATTTTGTCATTGCAGGAAATTCGATTTTATCCAGCACACTCTTAAACAACAACTACTGACAGTAGACGTCTTAAATTTTGACAGTTGCCATAAAAAAAGTTGCTCTTGTCGAGCAATGAATACACTTCAACCTTCGTAGGCCATCTTTTGCCGCTTCCGGATTTATTTCAGGTCGCCCTTGTATGAACAATAAATAGGCTAATACATATTTATCGGAATAGGGAGTCTAATTTCTTTGGAAAGCCAATACCGGGTTTTATTTTTGTTCGCGAGATCTTTATCAGCACATTTAACCTATTTTTGATTTCGACTAGGCCTAGGTTTCTTTACGCAAATTTTATTTCCGACCAAATTGCATCTAGGCTCTCTCTGCTAATAATAAAAATTTGAATTAAAATTATATCGCGGATTTGAAACCTAATGCTTCGCTTAGAATGCACCTTTTGTTCAAGTAAATTAGTAAGCATATTATTATTGTTTGCCCTTGCTGTTTAAATTCAAACTTATTCTTCATATTCCTTTTCTATTGGAAAATACGCTAGAACATACTAAAAACAACACACTGTAACAGCTGACTTTCTAGCTCTATATTTTGTTGAATTTATGAATATTATTTCTTGTAATACGTTTAATACGTGCTTAGAAAATAACATTATACTAGCCAATCGATGGCTGGATAAAGGAATTTGTGTAATTACTTTCAAATGGTATTATTTTACTGTTATTAATCGAATGGCGGCGCGCATTGTTTAAGATTTGAGTGTGAACGGCAAACAAAGCAGAAATAGTAATTACTGCAGAACATCCGTCACGCCATCAGTTTAGAAGTTTAATCGGATTTGCATTGTCTATGTTTTATTTTCCTCAACTCTGTTGTCGGCTCAAAGCGAAACTAATTTATGTTCCAGTGGAGAAAATAGAAAATAAAGGAAAGCTGTTTGGCACCGTTTGCTCCACATCGTGTGTAATTTGATTAAATATCTCAAGCTCCCTCATTCAAAGTCGACAAGCATCAGACAGTTAGTTCATTAATAAGAGGAGCGACGCGGTGCTGTGAAAGGCGGAAAATGGGTGAATGGAGTCGGTGGCATCCTGAGGCGTCGCAGTACTAATAAAGATCGGCTGTCGTAACATCTGTTGCTCGATAGGGATTATATATAAAAACGAATAGCTTACCAGCAGACGATAATAAAACAATTTCAAAATTTGAGTCAAGCTCGTTTGGAAAATATGTTTCAAAAATTTAAATAATTTAGTAAAAAAAATTATACACCATCCAATTACAAAAGAAACTAGATGAAAAAGACAGGAACAAATAGGTTTTGAACAGTGTATGGAAAAAGTTAAAATATAGCAATAACAAATCTCATGTATTTATCTGGTTGCTAATCGTAGCAATTAGTATGTAATATGTATAAACATCAGATGTAAGATAATTAAAGTTGTTGCTCATAAATCAGAAGGTAAGTTTGTAACTGCTTAAATATATCAAAGTATACTATTCTGAACTGCGAAATTATAGTTTATGTATAATTTCCTTGTATTTTTGGACTACCACATGCATTACCAACACGGCACCGGCACGAATCAATCATAATTGGTTGTGGTATTGAAGTAATGATTTGAAAATCGAACGTTAGTTAGTTGAAATATATATATATATATATAATCAGAAACCTTAATTACCCGTAGGGTGTAAAGGTATACACATTCAAAATTAGCACTCAATTACAATAGATAAAGTTGGCCCATGCTCTCTTGTCTTTCGCCATTCTCTTTGCCTCGTTCCAGGTTACTCCTCTCTTCCTTAAGGTTTCAGCTATATCTTGTTCCCACGTTCTCCTTGGTCTGCCTCTTCCACTTCTTTGTGTAGATTTAGCTAACCATACTCTTTTGGTCTGTCTTTGTCCGTCCATGCGTATTAGATGTCCAAACCATCTCAGCTGCTGTCTTTCAATACTCATTAAAATCGACTCTACCTTTAGTTGTTTTCTTACTTGCTCGTTCCTTATCTTGTCCTTACGTGTAAAACCTGCCACTGCTCTTAAATATCTCATCTCCATTGACTGTATTTTGCTCCTAGTTCGATCGTTCAGCACCCAACTTTCACATCCGTATGTCAAAACTGTTTTGAATACTGTTTTATATACTGTTATTTTCGTATGACTTGATATTTCCTTTCTTCTTATGAACGACTTACCAAGCGCATAATACAGTTTCGCCGCATTCTCAAGTCTGCTGTTAATCTCTGCGTCTTCTTTCCCATCTCTATTTACACTGATTCCTAAGTATTTGAATGTTTTGACTTGCTCGACGGTCTTCCCATCGAGTTTAATTGATATTATTCTGTCTTCCTTGCTTATTATCATTACTTTTGTTTTGTCACTGTTTATTTTCATGTTTCTTTTTTTTAGTGCCGCTTCCCAGATATTCAGGTTACTTTGCAAATCATTCTCATTTCCTGCATATATTACCAGATCATCCGCAAATGCATTTTCAGACACTTCTACCAGCTGCATATTTCTGTATCCTACCTTCAGTTTTCTTATATTCATTTTAGTTTCCTTGAATACGTCGTCGAGCGCTATGTTAAATAGCGCTGGACTAAGTACTCCTCCTTGTCGCAATCCATCGTTTGTCTTAAATTCCTGTGACTGCATCCCCCTAGTCGTTACATAATTACGGGTGTTCTTGTAGGTGCTAGCAATTGCTTTCCTCAATTTATTACTTATTCCTCTTTTGCTAAGGCTTGCCCATACTACGTTTCGAGGTATGCAGTCAAAGGCTTTCTCAATGTCTACAAAAGCGGCATAAATGGCAGAATCACCAATGTTCTTTTCAATCAGTTATTTTAAAGTAAATATATTATCTTGAATGCCTCTCCCTTTGCGGAATCCACTCTGCGGTTCTTCAAGTTGTAGATCTGTAACTATTGTTAGCCTCTTCTCTAAAATTCTTTCGTAGATTTTTAGCATAGTGCTCAATATAGTTATTCCCCTGTAGTTTTTACATTCCTTTTTGTCTCCTTTTTTGTATATAGGTAATATTATCCCCACTTCCCAATCTTCAGGTATTGATTGTTCATTCCATATTTTATTGAAAAGTATTTCTAGAACCTCTATGCCATTTTTACCCATATTTTTTACCATCTCTGTTGTGATACCGTCCTTGCCTGCCGCTTTTCCTCTTTTTAAGTTCTTTATTGCATCTACTATTTCTTCCTTCGTTATCTTCCCTTGTTCATTAGTCTCGACGTTTTCTGCATGTAAATCATTTGCTTGCTCTAATATATTTCCTGTATGGTCCACATTCAATAGCTCTTCAAAGTATTGCTTCCATCGTGCCATTCTATCTTGTTCATTCTCGATAATTTTTCCCTCTTTCGTTTTAATGTAGGGATTTTGGTTTTGTTTTCCTTTTTTGAGATTTTTCAACATGCCATAAAACAACTTCTGATTTCCTTTGCTGTCCTTCTCGAGTGCTTCTCCAAACTTTTGCCATGACTTTTGTTTTGCTTCTTTTATTATTTCTTTAACTTTTTTTCTCTGTATCTTATATCTGTTGTATGTTTCATCGTTCCTATTGCTGAGATATTTTTTCCATGTTTGTTTCTTCGTCCTTATCTCTCTTTTTATTTCATCATTCCACCAATTCGTTTGTTGTTTATGCTTGTTGATTTTACTATACCCACAGCTTTCTTCTGCTACGGCTATCATTGCATCTCTTACTATCTTCCAAATGTTTTCTATTTGCATGTTATTTGCCTCATACTTAATCCTCTCCATTTCCTGCTCGATTTTTTCGTTGAACACTCTCGCAGTCGTTTCTTCTCTGAGCTTATATGTTCTTATTACTTTTTTAACTTCATTTGGTTGTCTGGGGTTTAATTTAATATTCTTCTTTTTTCCTTGGTTGTTTATTGCTATTCTTGAGAGCACCAAGTAGTGATCTGAGAATATTTCGCAACCTCTTCTTACTCTCGTATCTTTGACGTCTCTTCGGTATTCCTTATTCAGTATAACATAGTCTATTATCGACCTCTCTTTTCTAGTTACTATTTCCCTTGTATACCTATGAACGCTTTTGTGTTCAAAGAAAGTGTTAGTTATTACTAGATTGTTTTCTAAACAGTATTCAATTATTCTTTGCCCATTCGTATTCCTAACCCTTTCTCCGTATAATCCTATTGTATCACCTGTTTCTTCATCTTTTCTCCCCACTCTTCCGTTTAGATCTCCCAAAATTATCAGTCTTCCATTGATTTCTTCTGTGGTTTGTGATAATTGCTCCCAGAATGCATCTTTGACTTTCGCCTTTTCATCCTCATTTGGTCCGTAAGCTACTATTATTGTTGTTTCTACCATTTTATCAATATCCAATTCCATCTTCAAAATTCTTTCGGATACTGCAATCCAGTTCCGCAAATATTGTATATTTTCTTTTCTAATGTAACAAGCAACTCCCTCACTTGCCCTCTTTTCTTTATCCACACCACTGTAGATTAACAAATGTCCCCCAGTTAATACTATTTCTCCCACTCCTTTTCTCTTTGTCTCAGTGATGCCTAATATGTCTATTCCTACTTTTTCTAATTCTTCAACTAACTCTTCTTCTTTCCCGGTTAAACTTCTAACATTCCATGTTCCGATCTTCCATATATCGCTATTTACTTTATTGTTATGTACCAGCCTCTTTTCCATGTCCATTGCCTGGTCGTCCTCTTTTCCATCTTGCGCAGCTATTCTCACTAGTTTTTTATTTGTTCCAATTGGTTTGCAATTTTATTCCACTTCCATACCCCGTCGTCGCTAGTTATTTTGTGGAATCCTATTTTCACGCTTTTCTCATCTTTTTTGAGTTCTTGGGCTTTTATTCTTATTTCTCTTTGTATATTCCGTTCATTTGCAGTTAAGTCATTATTGATATACACCGGTAAATCTGTTCGCCCTTTAAGTTTTGATTTATTTGTCATAACACGTGCTTTGTCTTCTAGGTTCTCTAATTCCGCCAATATAATTTTCTGCCCTATTTTTGCGAGCACTATTTATTTTAATATCTACGCTAAGATTTGTTTTTATAAAGTCACTCACATCACTGGCAATATCTTTTGGGATTTGGGTGTCTATTTGTAACCCTGTTAACACGATATTTCTCTCTCTTTTACCCCTTTCCATGTGATCCATACTATTTCTTAATCGGAGTATTTCCTTTTTAATTTCTTCGTTCTCTTTCTTTACTTTTTCCTGCTCGCTTCGTAGCTTCTCATTTTCCAATCTCAGTATTTTGATATCCTCTCGGTATTCTTTATGATCTTTTCTCATTTCTATTAATTCTTCTTTCATTTCCTGAATTATATACATTATTTTATCTAATTTTTCGTCACTTTTCTTATATTTTGTGAGCGGTGATCTTGCGGTTTTTTTCGATTTTGAGAAGAAAGCGCCTTCCTCTTCCTCTCTGGATCTTTTACTCGTTTCATCCATTGAAGTAGAGCCACCGTCCGTCATCTTTGGGGCAACTTTATTTTATCTACTGCACTGAAACTTTTACCGATTCTAGTTGAAATAACAATTCTTAAATAACAAGTATATTATCTATTGCACACTATAAAATATCTTCTAACAAATTTTGCTGTCACTAAGTAAGTAATAACGCATATATTTATTATATCGAAAATTACTTTAAGTGATCTTATTATAAACAAGTAACTCTTGGTAACTTCTTGGTGGTGGTAGCCTAACATTCATCTATGCATAACTGGAGCAATGAGAAGCTGTCCCACAGCAGCCATTGAAGTGGCATTACACCTTCCTGCTCTCCACATCTTGGTGGGGAGCACAGCGAAAAGGACCACAATCAGAATGATCAGGGAAGGATTGGCTAGGCATACGCCTACAGCCTTCTGAAGTCGAGGAAACATGGAACATGCTCTGAGATGATCTGCCAAGGAGGTTTCGTTTTGTGAAAAGGTTTACCGCAAAGCCTAGTACTTACCAGAAGTGAATGGGACAAAGATACCGTTTCGAAACTCAATAGTAACGCTATTAAATGATACACTGATGTCTCCAAAACGGCAGAGGGAACTGGAATAAAGATAAATGGGCCTAAAATCAAATATTACAAAAATTTGCGGATGTACTCAAGTATCTTTCATACGAAAATACACGCCATTGTATGATGCGTCCAATTCATTATCGATAGAAGCTACGAAAAGCAAAAGATTATGATGATGTCTAATAGTTAAGCAACTATCAGGGTGCTGTACTCTAATGATATCAGCTCCAAAATGGTTTGGGAATGCCTAGACAAACTAAACGAGCTAGGCAAGAGGAATAAACTATTGTGGGTTCCGGAACACACCAGAGTGAAAGGGAATGAAATAACAGATAATCTCACTAAGAAGAGGACTAGAACACCTTTTGTGGGCATGAACCTTTTTGCAGGATAAGTAGCAGTATAATACTGGAGAAGCTCAAATGTGAACTAGAGACGAGAGAATCCAAATACTGGGAGAATCTCCACGGTGTGAGGCAAGCTCACCCGTACTTTGCACCTAGGAGGACATGAAATTGACGACGGGGAACTATCGAATTTCAGGCCTTCTGATATTCTGCACTGTCTAAAAGGCATACAAGATTCATTTATAGAACTAGGTAGTACGACACTTTGAAAACAATCATTTAATCATACGTGTGCAGGTTACACTACCACTGACCTAAGAAATACATATGTACAGAGCTTTCATTTAGAATCAAAACCACGTGATCTCTGACGTAAGATGACGTAAATAATATGTTGGTAAAACAAATAATATCCCTAAGCTTTCTAACCGATCTAAGATGACAGTTGCAAGGTTGATATTTGACAGTTTTATACGCTTCTATGTATTTGCCTCGTTGTTTTCATTTTTATTTTATTCCTGTATTTTCGTTAATTACCGTTTCGTTAATTCCTTAATAGCCTGTAAAATGCCTTTAGCCACACCTAGTTATTATGTTTTTGTTTATTGTTTGTTGTATTGTTTGTTTATACTTCTTTTTGGGAAATAAATGTTTATTATTATTATTATTATTATTATTATGTGTAAAAGGTAAAGAAAAATTTTACTAGTAGCGGTGTCATGAATATGGATAATTCACTGAATAGCTAATCGAATAACTTATTTAAATGCAGGTTTACGGTAGACTAGATATATGTACATACATATATGCTATACAACGTAACATAGGTTGAATTAATTAGAATCAGAAAACAAACTGCAAGTAATTTTATCTGTGATTGTATATGGGCAGCTAATATTTTACAGTTACGGATTATTAATTCTGATGTAAGCAGACATACATGAATAATAATCTACTACATGGAAATAATTGCGGCAGTGCATGTATTTAATAAATTGTATCAAAAAGTATATTGAATTATACGTAAATGTGTATGTATGTTTATGCTGTCCTTTATAAACGCTTTTGGGCTGATCAAACTTGAAAAACGTTATAATTGAATATTTCTAGAATTCTTCAATAAAAATATGTAGTTTCAGTCTGATATCGTTGGAGTTCCGTTATTTTCTAGGTGTTGCTTGTAGTGTTGAAATTTAGCTAAATATAAATATATTAAAATGTGTGTAAACATGTTTTGTGTAAGCTTTGTTGCAATATTATCTCTTCATAAGTGGTATTATGTTGCAATTGTGGTGTTGATTGTGTCATAGTTTGTAAAATATATACAGTACAAAAAATGCGCAAGATATACAACAAAAAACTCGACGGTCAGAAGGTTTTCGCCTCTAGCGTGGTTGACACGTCGAGTTGACCGTGACCTTCCTACATCCCACACCTTGCTCCTGAAGAAGCCTACATTAGTGGTGAACATTGGTCTTACATTAGTGGCGAACCGTGGAGTTTTTTATTGTATATTTTGTGCATTTTTTTGTACTGTGCCTACATATTTTACAAACCATGACACGGTCAGCACCCATGTCATGGTCAGCAACCAATGAATGGCTTGCCAACATACCAACCCCGCAACTTCGATTCTTTTACAATCAAAGACTATATTGGTACTAACGATAATAATAGTACATTTTTATATGTTAACTTATTCTTGCATTTATTGTTCTAATTTAGCCACTACTACTAAATACTTTTTGTAGGTGTCTTATGCTGAGGGTTTTCAATTGCACGACGAGACATCCTGAAACTGGTTGAAACTACCATGACTTTGTAATAAGGATGTAACGGATTAATTACCATGAAGAATCCGTTTAATTTTTGCGTTCACATTTCATTTTGAATTGACTACTTTCAATTTTATCTACGGAGTAAGAGAGTCAATGCGATGTTTGGCACATAAAAAACCACTACTGGAGGTTGGAATACCTTCAGTCAGGCAAAATTTTAGTTGAGGACACAATAAGCCTTTTAGGCTGCAGTGTATAGAGACGCATGGAAATTTCCGATGTTCCTAGATCTCCCTCGGGTGAAAAAAAAAGAGCTACTTCCAAAACCACCTTTTGATTTTATTGTTTGATATATAAATTGCACACTAAATTAGTACCGTAAAACGGGGTTACTTCAACATCGGAGGTGACTTCGATATGATGCTTTTTGCATAAAAAATGATTTTTTAGTGTTTTCTTCTTAGTAATTCATTTATTTTTACTATTTTTATATAACAAACTTTATATATATATATGTATATATGTATATAGTAATGATCATAATATTACTACTATTTTTTCAAATTTTTACTATGATTAAATCTTCTTATCTCCATAGATTTCTTCACTAAATAATATAAAATTAAATTAAAAATCAGTTTTATTTGAGCTTAATTGAATGTTAGTTTCTTCCATTGAAAAGGTGTTATTGCGAAAATCTAATACAAATTAATATTGTAGATTTATATGCTAAATCTGAATTACCAAAGCTAAAATGATTTTATTTTTTGTTTGTTTTTAATGTCCCATTCGTCAAATGTAGGCCTCTTATAATATACATATTATATTTATATTTTTTTCTTTTTATTTTGTATCGTGAAAAGTGAATCAACTTTCACTTTTTTCTTAATTATGCGTCGAATGTCAAAGTTACCTCCAAATCGGGATAGTCTCGACACCAAAGAACTACAAAAACAAAGCGCGAAGAGCGAATATTTTTTCAGTAAAAAATAACCAAGAATCCAATTATTACGATGGCACATGAACCAAGGTTCTCAAGCAAGTAGCATCTTTAGAAGTGACTAATAATAAAATGCAGAATATTTAGATATAATATATATTGACCTTAAAAGATCGTAAGTAACTAAAAAACGCTATTTAATATACCTACCGCACATCTAGAAAAACTGTAATAGTTAAAAACAAATTACAGTAATACATATACCTAAATTATAAATAACAATACTTGGATAATTATAAAAATTGTACACACAAAATATATAAAAATAAAATATAGCACAAATACATATAAAATATAAAAAGTAGTAGTATATAAATACAACTAATACCTACATAAAAGAAATAAAAGTTAACTTACCATACGACTATTTTACATGATATCTAATCAGCCTCTTTACTTTTACCAAATTGGTATGTTATATTGAAAAGGTGGTTGTAAGAATACAATAGAAATTAAGGTCAATTACGAAATTTTAACTTAGCTATTATTAAGGATAAAGAGAGAGAGAAATATTAAAACTCAGTAGTCTTGGTTTAGAACTAGTTTATGAGTTTTCCTACGTTTCGCACATACGTATACATGTATATACGTTGCATTACAAAACGCAATTGTTAGTCAATATTGATCTTTGTGCAGTTTTTGTTAGCTAAAAATTTTAACATGTATTTTGTTTATAACAAACCCGTACCTGATAATTGGTGTTATGACATAGAATTTGAATATATTTCTTACGTAACAAATAATAGAAATATATCTTTTATGTGATATTTTCTTTATAAATTTGCAGCAAAGCATTAGCACTTCACGCTTTTCCCGGCATAATCTTTCACAACAATTGCAACTAAAGACGTTTTCCTCATATAGTCTCTTGTAACTGTGAAAAGTTTTTTACGGCGATTATTTAACATAACTAAATCTATTAAACCAAGAATTAGCATTAAAGTTTATGTAATACACGAAATTATGGTTTGGGAGTGTCTAGACAGACTAAACGAGCAAGGCAAAGGGAAAAAGGTAACCCAATTGCGAGTTACGGGACAGACAAGAGTGAAAGGAAACGAAATAACAGACAATCTCGCTCAGAAGGGGACCGGAAAACCTTTTGTGGGCCCAGGAACTTTTTGCGGGATAAGTAGCAGTGTAATACTCAAAGCTCAAAAGTGAAGTAGAGCGGAGAAAATCCAAATACTGGGAGAATTTTCACGGTATGAGGTAAGCTAAAACTCTTCTGAGAGCATATAACCGAAAGAGATCTTTCTAATGCACCAACCTCAGCAATTTCATTGTATTGGTATATTGACAGATATCATTGCAGGACACTGCAAACTGAATGTACACCTAAACGGGTTTGCAATAACAAAGGGAGACAAATGCATCTACTTTCAAACTGTTTTCCACTGTGTAGCACCTAGGAGCGCATGAAATCGAAGTACACTATATAAGTACACCAAGTCTGGATATCAAAGATGTCTGGTTACCTATGATTAAAACTAGCTTAAGCAGAAGACCTGTAATCACAACGCCAGAGGTAGAATAACTGGTGACGCATAAAAAACCTGCGCAGGCCATGGTGCATCCAAATCTGCGCATACGACATGATGTTGACATGTATTGTCAAATTATAAATTGCATGTTTTTTTGTATATATGTATGTAGCTTTTCTACGATAATATAATATCAATTGGCGGAATAAGTTTGGCAACAAATCAAAGGTATCCTGATGACAGCAGTAGAAGATTGGCCGAAACGTCGCATTATAAAAATCCTACAAACGATGGAAATAGCCCAACCAACAACTTCACATATAATCATCCATTGTCAACAATCTCTCGTCATAAGTTTTTAATTGTTACAAATTTACTGATGGTGCTGAAATAGTTAGAGACCAGCCTCGTTTAGGTAGGCCATCAACCTTAACGACTGTTAAAAACATCAACGCAATCAAGGAGCTTACAATTTCCAATCGTCTACTGTTTCGAACAAAATCTTGTGAGACAGAGTACAAATAGCAAAGCGTTTAATACATACCATTTTAAGAAACGATTTGGGTTTCTCCCGTGTATATTCTCATTTATCTCCAAAGTGTTTCAATTTGTTTGATATAAAAAGTGGCTGAAGAGATGCTTGCTATAACTACTGATGATCTAAAATGCGTCAGTACCAGTGATGAGACTTGCATCTATGCTTATGACTCGTAAACAGCCTAAGAATACCAGAAATATTATGCTGCAGGTGAATCAAAACCAAAAGCACCAGAAAGGTTGGAATATTTACTCGCAAAAGCATGAAATTGATAAAGCCATTTCTAAATTCAATGCTGTTAGTACAATTAGTTGAAATTAAAATGTACATGTGTATGCTTACATACAATTTTTACAATCACTAATCAAGCGGGATGTAAATAGTGAAAAGTTTTATTAATAATTTTAATTTATTTCCAAAGACGTTATAGTCGCACTGTAAATATTGATAAGTAAATAATTTTAAATGCTTTTTGCCAAGAATGAAATGATTGCATACGAATAATAAATATGTGCATTAAATATTTGCAAGTTGTCTGTGATTGCGTCATTTGCCTATATATACAGGCTAGGTAAGGTAAACAATGCAATTATGATTAATATATGAGGTTCTGATTACCTTCAAATGTTGAAGGTCAAAGTAATAGACTTTAATATGTTTTTCTTTATCTGGAAAAATACAATACTTTAATTTCTTTGGCGTTTTGAGAATTTTGAATTTCAAAATTTGTTTATTTTTATAATTGCTTGTGTTATTAATATTTTATGCGCGTATACTTATTGATACATCATAAGTATTGTATAAGACGTTGTTTGCTAATGCGCAATACTATACATATGTTAGCTACAGGTAACAGTATAGAAGCAATTGTATTTTGCTCTAACGATGTGTATTTGTTTTTAGTGTTATTACTATTGCTAGATACTGTATTCATAAGACTATTTATATATTGTTATTATATTATTCACAAAATAATAATAAAACGCCAACTGGTTGTATGCGTTATTTCAATATCATATCGAAATTAATTTTGGGGCACAAAAGTGGTAATAAATTCGATGCTTTTGCAATACTAGGTACCGAATACGACTCCTTATTTATCTGCATTGTCCGAATAATTCTATACAATATTACACAAAATTTCTTGGTTTTAATTTCAATCCGTTGCATGACTCCTTGAATAGCATCAAAGCGATGTGTAAAATTTTTGCGTAATATTCCAAAAATACACCAAACACAATCAGCAAAAATGTATATACATGCTGATGGATACTGTTCTTTAATCCTTATGTGAGCGTCTGCACATATAAAAGAAAATTGGATCCTTATGCAGGTGAAACGTCCGAGTATTTAATGTGTATTTTATGTGTAATGTCTATCAAACTACCCAAATATTTTTAGTTAGGTCAAAGTTGAATTAAAAAAATATTCGATTGACCTTTAACATATACAGTGCTGTGAATAATTATAGGTTATTAGGTCTACTGCCTTGCTATAAGAGCAAAAGTAAATTTCAAGAGACATAGGCATGTGAACTGCAATAACAAATATGCAGAACAATGTGTCGCTAAATTACTTGGAATAGCTTATGAATAAGTATAGGTTATTCGTTGTTCTCTTCACTGTATGCAGTTTGAATTCACAAATATGCAATGAAACATTGGTTTTGGTAATTTTGGACAAGGATATCAATAACTAGATCAAGCGGAATGTTAGTGAATAAAGAAATGACATCAAAAGAAGCCAATACATAGCCAGGAGGCAATTGAATTGAATTGTCTATTATGCCGCGTGAAATAGAATGATCAGTTCCTGAGAGGCAACAAATGTAAAATCGACTTAAGAAATTGTGTAATGACACAAACTGAAATTAGCAGCAGACTAAATCGTTTGCAAAATGTCGTGTGTACGCTTCTACGAAAGGGCGTTGAAGATTACGCGGAAAAAACGCCGATAAGGAACACCATCCAATAAAACCAAGTGGTCAGTTTAGTGGGAAATTTCATCTTCTTTCAGCTTCGTCTTCGCAAATAGTTATAAGAATCAACTTAAAATGTGATCCTAGTTTTATAAGGAAATGGATTACAGTAGGAGGTCGCCACAAATGCCAAAAAAAAAAAAAACTACCTCAAAAGCGTCATATTAAAGACAGGCTCGCTTATGCAAAAAAGTTTATTGCGCAGAATTGCTTGACCACGTAATTTTCAGCAATGGAAAGAAATTTAATTCAGATGGACCTGATGGATTCAATTGTTACTGGCATGATCTAATAAAGTATAGGAAAGTTTTGTCTCGTCGTGCTTTGAGATGTGGTGGTATTATGATATAGGTGGCATTTAGGAAAGTTACCAAAAGTGAGATAGATTTTGAATGATGAGAGATTGATTTGATGACAGCTTTAACAGAAACATTTGTTGAAGACCATGCGATGCCTTTTGAAATGGCCGGCATTAAGCCCTGGTTTGAATCCTATCGAGAATGTTTGGGCGATAGTAACTCGAAATGTATACGACTGCTACCAGAAATCCAAACTAAGGCAGAAGTCAAACGCCGAATTGTAGAAGCTTGGGAAAATCTTGAAAGTGATGTGTTGAATAAATTAGCAGAGGGGGTACCACGCCGACTACTGGATGTTATTAAAAATAGCGGTAAAGATACCTCTTACTGAATGATAAAAAAATTATAACCTATGTATGTATATAGGCAGGAAAAACTGATGAAACACGACTTGATACTATTTGGTAATACATATGTATATAATCTTGATCTATTACAATGTGTATATTTTGCTAATAATATAGATTGTCATTACATTATTTACTAACAATCAAGTCATTAAGAGAGAGAATATTTAATGTAAGAATATAGTATTTGTTAGTCAATAAATTCAATATTGCATACTTCTTTATTACTAATGCTTTTCTCTCTAAGAATGCTTAAGATTTGTAATGATTCAACTCATTTGTTAAGTACGTTAATAAACTACTACTCAACCTCATCTTGTAAATATGTATATACAAAAGGGTAACTTCTAAAAATGTACATACATGCATACATAGTACGTAAGCGCTGTACCAATATTGTGCATGAAAAATAAAACGAACAGCGTCATGAAGAATTATTATAGGTTACTGTAAACTCTGACTACATACAAGATCTATTTCTAGCTATGTTTCTACTCAAAATATTTACTCACGATCTTCAAAATTACGATCTATTACCATGTTGCGAATTCCGACGAAGGATGCACACTCGATCCTGTTTAACATAAGCTACGTTTGCTAGATGAGAGCCAGAGCCAAGCATTTCGAGTGCAGTAGGTAAATTAAAAATAGAACTGCGCTTAGTCAGATGAAAAAGAACTGCTTGTTTTGAGGTTGTTCATAAATCATAATTATTTTGTCATAATAAGGAAATTATAATGCGCGATGTTCATAGAACATAAACTTCTTCGCTAACCCTGTGTCTGTATTGTAACATTTTATATGTAAACTGTACTTAATAGTGATTTTCTTTTAATCGGTTCAAAACTATTAAGTTTTATTATTTCTAACGATCTCTTATGCTGAAATAAATGGCATAAATCTCGCTGCCATGGATAGCTACATAGATCCAAATGAAGAATGAAAGATCCAAACATTATGTCCATACTGACGGTTAGACTTTAGCTTAGCTTTCAGAGTAATTCAACTTTTGTTAATAGTAGGAAAGTAAAGATTGGACAGTTTCCATATATGTAGTAACAACGTATTGAAAGCGTCCAATCTTTAGTTTCCATAAGTGTACGTACACAACCACGAAAAATGTTCCTTTATATAAATTCCTAAAAATAATATTATTAATCCAGTTTCTTATACCTTTCAGTTACTTAAGAATGCACAAATCATAGCTAAATCATTAAAAAAACCTTAATTATTCACAGATAATTGGTTATGATTTGTAGTTGGTCTGTAGGATATATACATGCTACAATACTACACAGAATTCTGAAATAACCGCAATATCACATGGTATAGAGAACCTAGAGTAGTAGTGCAGCGAATTATTGCTGTCGGCTATTTTCAAAGTATATTAAATTAATAAATAATATAATAATTAACGCACCCTGTAAAACGTACTTAACTAAAGTATTATTATAAAATATTCTTTCACGCCAAGGTTCGCTTATTTAAAGTGTAATTAATGCTATTAATGAGTTCACAAAGTATAAGTTGAAATTTATTGTTTAATTAAATTAACTAGATACAAATTATACAGAGGAAGTAACTAGGAATATTATCAACTGCATACATGTTAATGCTAGCATGTTTATATTTTCGTTTTGTTCTATTTCGCTCATACCTATGAATACATTATGAAAAATGTATATAAATAAAAGAGATTCCTACTTCGTGACTGAATTTGAGATGATATAATACGCACCATATCTTCCATAGTAATTATTACTTATAGCAACCGTTGTACAAATCCAAAACGAAAAACAAAACTTATGCTCTGTCTGGACTTGTCTTTTATTTCTTGTCATGAGTAACGCTGTGCTGTTTTCTTTCTTTGTTCCTGTTATTCTATTTCACCACTTGAGGTTTTTCCTTTATACTAAAGTACAATTAATAGTTGTAAGCCTAAGCTGCCAGCGTAAGTGCTATTTCTTTACTTCCACTACATATGGAAATAAATAACGTGCAAACTAAATGAATAGTCACAAAGTTGTTAACCTTGCTAGAAGTCAGCTGCAGTGTATATTGTAGTGCTTCTATGATTTCTTTTGTCGGTGATCTGCTGTTACTATAACATTAATTGTTCATCTGTCTTGATTGCAGAGCATTGCTTAACTCGTTGCGAAAAATATATATAAGACGAATAAACCAATTATATTATTTCTTCCAAGTTAGAAATGCGATTATGTGATATATGTATTAATAATGTTATTTCTTTAGACATGCAAATATATGTAGCTTGAATACAAACATACATACATATATGCAAGCCAATCTAAATTTAGTGTATACCTATTATTGTCATTTTCAGTATCAGTGATACAGCTGATTGATTTAAATAAACAATAGACACACGTATGAACCATGGCTAATATTTAGATTACCAGCCGCATGGTAATATGTTTTTATTCATAAAATGCACCATATTGCCTCTATGTCGTTGGGGCAGAATGGTTACATTCATATCAGTTTTATTTATTAGAAAAGTAATGTTAAATAGGTTTAGATTTGAAAAAGGAATTGCTCTCCTGTTTATTTGTCCTGGTACATTTCATCCGAATGTCAAAAAATATTAATTGAAAAATGTGCTTGATACGAAAGGGGACATTTTTCAATAGAACTGGTAATCCAGTGCGAAGGAAATTACTTTACCAGTTAGTGGTTACCTAAAGAAATGACCAGCAAAGGCTTTCATTGCCTAGGTTACGCAGACTACCTTACAATAGTCGTCAGAGGTCGGTTCCCAAAAGTTTTGGAGGAACGCAATTGATGTGGTGGACAACTGGTGTAAGTAAGAACGGCTATCTGTCAATGCTCAAAGAACGCAAGTTATCACCTTCACTAGAAAAAGAATTCTAAAAGTGCCAATAGCGTTAGGAGGTGAAAGAGATCCATATGTCAAAGAGGGAAAATACCTTGAGGTATGGTTCGATCAAAGACAACCAACAAGATCACTATTGCTCTAGGAAGGTGCAGAAGGCTTTGCGGGAGAAATTGGGGTCTTAGCCCCAAAATGACTCTGTGGTTGTACACAAGGGTAGTCAGACACATCATAACCCACGTAGCAGTAGTATGGTGGCTAAAGGTGCAGTAGGCGGCGACGGCCAGAGCGCTCAGTGGGGTTCAGAGTTAGCTTGTCTTTGTTTCACCGACGTGATGAAGTCAGCATCCACTGCGGTATTGGACGTTATTTTAAACCTGTGAGGTACGCAGCGCACAGATTGATGTATAAGCAAGCACCAATAAGTAGATCGCATGGTGCTAAACATCAAAAACTAATAAATGAACTTAAGGAGGCACCCCTTACGGGAGTGCCAAGCGATGCCATGGTTCAGCAATTCAACGTAAATAGGAAATACCACGTTATAATACCAGATAAGAAGGCCTGGGGGAAACGTCCTCCGGTAAAAGCTGAGTCAAACTGCTATACAGACGGCTCCAAAACGGAATATGGCGTAGGAGCCGGTATATACGGAGGAATGCCTAGAAAGAGTCTTTAGATAAGCTTCATCAAGGACAACGCGGTCTTTTAAGCGGAGGTAGCAGCAATTCACCATTGCGAAGTGGAAAGATGGACCGAGCTCGGTAAAAGCGTCGCTATTTTCTCAGACAGCCAAGCAACACTCAAAGCTATTAGTTCAGCAAGTGTTGACTCCAAACTAGTCTGGAACAGTATGAGTGCCTTAAACGAGGTGGATTTCCAAAGAAATCTAAGTTTGACCTGGGTTTCCAGTCACAAGGGCGTGAAGGGAAATGAGGGCGCAGACGATCTGGCGAGAGAAGGTTCGTCAAGGTAATTCGTCGGGCACGCCTATCCTTCGGCACCACCAAATCACAAATCAGAAGGTCCATCAACGATCACCAGGACAAAGACAGGCAAAAGAGTTCGCAAGAGAACAGAAGCCTGAGTTCACTAGAAACCTGCTAGGTAAAGACAGGAAAACCGTCAAAATGATAGTAGGACTGTTGAGAGGTCACTGTAGACTAAATAGGCATATGTACAACATAGGCCTAGCGGAAGATGCCACCTGCAGATTCTGCAAGGAGGAAGAAGAAACCCCAGTCCATGTGCTGTGCAATTGCGAATGCCTGGCTAGAACAGAGTTTCTATTCTTGGGCACAGAGAGTCCCACAGCGCACAGCTACACTAAGGAGCCACTTTCAAAGACGTTAAGCCTCATAAAGTGAGTAAAGTTAAAGGCATCTTCTAGGTTTAATGGGGATCACAATAGACCTGGAAGATCACGGTGAAAGAGGCCTGTGCTGCCACTTCTACCCCTAATCTAATCTAATCTACCTAAAGAAATAAGAACTCTAATAAGCATCAAACATTGACATTTCAGCGTCTCTGATGCTGCACTTCCTAGTTCTGCATTGTAGCTTTCATTAAAAATATATAGGTACATATATAAATCTACGTCATTAATGGAACTAAAGAAAATATCATTGTAATGCAGGTCACACCGACACATATGTAGTAGCAGGTGGTGAAGCGTTGAGGATGTTAAATATAGAGAGAGGAATAAATAATGAAGTGGAGGAAAGTGAGGTAAATCGACGAACACAAATGTGAAACGAAGAAAGAAGAGAAGGACTATCAATAACTCCATAGACCAATTTCCATATGAAACGGGCACCTGGATATTCACAGCGAACTCCCAGGGATGTCATGCCATGTCTATGGAGACGTATAGTCAATTCCCCGTTTCAAATACACGTCATTGGCTTTGAGGGTTAGATATGTATTTAAGGAATCGACGTTGTACTTTCTCAGTTCAAAACTAAAGATACATAGATGCGATGTGGTAACCCGACTTGACATGCATATTCTAATTTACTAACAACAAAGGTAAAATAACGTTTTTAGTAATTGATTGTTTTGATAAAATCGTGAAAAACGTATAGAGAAGCTCAATGTTTCTGTAATATATGGAGAAAAGCTCATCGTTGAATCGAAAGGTACCCCAAAGTCATTGAACATGTTCACTTTCGTCAGTGGATTTTCATTTGTACATACCATGAGTATATACAGATGTAATAGGATTACATTTGTAAGTGTAAGAAAGAAAGCAGAATTTGTTAATATTCAATTTCAATCTATACCTATAGAACGTCATTCTAACTCGCTACAGATCTATACACTTTAAGAAGTACAGCACAGAATAAATTTTCTAAAGGATCGTTTGTATACAAAACAATGAATAAAGGGACTAACCTTGAATTCTATGTCATACCAGAAGAATATACATCAAGTTGGGTTCTTTCTTCACTTTACATTACGTGACTAAATTTGTATTATTTCCTTCTGTTCTTCCTGATATGATTGTTTGTAGCCCTATATTAACAATTGGTTATTTCTTCTCTTTATCTTTCTTTTTTCACAATCCTTCCTTTTTTTGATAGCTCCCATTTAAAATGGGACAACACTGACTCCTCAATCTTTCTCGTATACTACTACGGTCTTGATGATTACTTTTCTTTTTATATTGTGCCCTCGTATTTAGTTCAAGGAAATAAACAATTTAATCCAAATCATAAGGAAATTATATATTCAGAAGTAGTCAACAATAAAGAGAAAAGTCAGAAAATAAGTGCAGTCAAGTTGGCCAGCAAGAGACAGACATAGCTCCATCTAATACCAGAATTTCTCGATGCAGACATTTTTCATTTTGCGAAAGTGTTAGTGTTTAGAAACTGCTTCTATATCTGTCTGAGATGATCTTATAATTAATAAACTTCCGGCGTTCTTTATAGTTTTAAGAAAACCAAGTATTTGTTTAGAATAGTTGTTAGCAAAATATACTGCTCGAATCGTTTAAGATTTTTAGATATTTTTAAGT
>SMLS01064050.1:0-23459 GCA_004785975.1 Popillia japonica
AAAAAAAAAACGAAACAGTAGCTCATGTATTTAACCCATATTCCGTCAGCAAGCGTATCAGATCGTTCTTACAGAAAGGAAAACCGAATTTTTTATGTAAATATATTCATGTCTATTTAAAATTGTATTGAATAGATGTTATACATATTTGTGAATATATTACCTCACATATATAGAGAAAGAACAATGTGTACGTCACCATACACATTTTTTTTTGTATAAATATTGCCCATTTACTCTTTATGCAGCATTTGTGTACAGACAGAGATTGTGGTAAATAATCATATAACTGCGATGCGTTTGGTCATGAACGAGTTCCTATTAAGGGTTTTGGTAATAATTTTGAATTCTTAAGATTATGAAGGAGCTGTGCAACGCCATAAAACTAAAGGTAATAAAGATAATTTTGACAGAACTTATAAAGAAGTCTATGTTTGTAGATGCTTCCTATTATATTCGGAATGGTACTGGTAATCATAGCGCTCAGCCTTTACATATTTTGCAAGCACCGTTTTGCATATTGGCACAGAAAAGGCGTACCCTATTTGCACCCAACGTTTCCTTTTGGCGATATGACCTATCTCCGAAAAGGCGTACCACCCACCGTGCATTTCTCAAATTTCTACAACACTTTTAAAAGTCGCGGCCAAAAACACGGAGGAGTTTACCAATTCTTCAAACCAACTTACATCCCAATCGATCCCGAATACGTCAAAGATATTTTAATAAGAGATTTCCCACATTTCGCCGATAGAGGCATCTACCACAACGAAAGGGATCAGCCAATATTGCGGAATTTGTTCTTCATGGAAGGCAACGATTGGAAGAGTATGAGGATGAAATTATCTCCCACCTACACGTCGGGGAAGATGAAAATGATGTTCAAAACTATGCTGGATTGCAGCGCGCCTCTGGTGAAACGCATCAGAGATTTAACGGAAAATAATCAGATTATCGATATCAAAGATGTGTCGGCTAGATTTACCACCGACGTAATCGGTTCTTGCGCTTTTGGAATCGAGTGCAACAGTTTCGAATCGCCGAATTCAGAATTTAGGATGTACGGGAAGAAAATCTTTGAAGACGACGTCGTTAAAACGATCAAAGGCGTGTTCAGAATCGCCTGCCCAAATTTAGCGTATAAATTGAAGATGGTGGTTTTCGACAAGGACGTTGAGGAGTTTTTCTCGAAAGCAGTCACCGATACGTATTATTTCCGCAAGAATTATCACACTAAACGCAACGATTTCATGCAATTATTGATCGAATTAAAGGATAAAGAAAACGATACTGATCAGAAAGTTAACAGCTTAACGATGAACGAAGTTATCGCTCAGGCTTTTATATTCTTCGTGGCCGGCTTCGATACGTCAGCCACCACTTTAACCTTCGCCTTATTCGAGTTGGCGTATAATAATGACATTCAAAACAAAGCTAGAGAAGAAGTCCAAAAGATTTTGACAAAATATAATGGGAATTTAACTTATGATGGGATTCATGAATTGAAATATATGGATAGAGTCATACAAGGTTTAATCTTTTTTAAATTAAAATTTTATTCCAAAATATATCTGTTTTAGAGACCCTACGTAAATACCCACCAGTTGCTTTAATCAACCGGATTTGCACCGAAACATACCAAGTCCCACACACGAATCTTACATTGGATAAAGGCACCTTAGTGGGGATATCAGTATTAGGTCTTCATAGGGATCCAGATTATTATCCTGATCCCGATAAGTTTGATCCAGAAAGATTTTCCGATGAGAATAAAGGAAAACTGGTGGCTGGGACCTATTTGCCATTTGGTGATGGACCTAGAGTATGCATAGGTATCTAAGTTATCAATTCATTTTGCTTATTTTGTTATAGAAGATATTTTGTAGGATTGAGATTTGGACTGATGCAAGTGAAGATCGGCTTGGCAATGTTACTGAAGGAATTTGAGTTTATTGTTGATCCCAAAACATTATTACCATTGGAGATAGATTTGGGATTTGTTATGACTGTTAAAGGAGGAATTTGGTTAAGCTCCAAACGATATAACCAGCAGCATGATAATTGATATTTTTATATTTTCATCTAAGATGTTGTAAAATTCTTTTTATTTGAGTTCTGTATGAAATAAAGTATATGGTCATTCTAGAATGTTTCCAAAGATTTTGTAACCGTTTTTATTAGTAAGTACTGATATTTTTTCAGATCTGGTTCGTCTGGGATATAATTCTAAACATGAACAAAGGAATTGGTTTCCAACTATGTCGTTCTTGCTTCATAATTGTTGATGCTTCCTCCTAATTGATTGCTGGTATTGTGATAAGACCTCCAATCTTAAACTGATACATTCAATCAGTTTCCTTGTGCCAAATTTTGAAAGGCTCTAAAGTGAATTTGACTCTAAGTGTTCAGGAATCTTTCGCAAATTTTTGAAAAAAATGATGTCAATAACACTGCCATTGGTATAGCTTTGAAATCTTGCAGCATCTGTTCAAATTTTGTGTGTGTCATTCTTTAATTCACTTCATTTTTTATGAAAGTTTTTTCGTATGGAGTATACCTACATACATATAGGATATTACGATTAAAACTTTGCCACCCAAAAAAAAATGACAGAACCATTGCCAACATCTATCCTATTTAATTCAATTGTTTTTTGATCTACGCAAAACTAGGTCTAGCACTTTGGAGCAAGCAAGGAGTTTAATTTTTCCAAAAACGTGGAGGTTGTAGGGTGGTCATTGAAAAACTATTCTTTAAGTTTGCATTACGAGAAATCTAATTTTTTTTTTACTAATTTCTCGGACTGGGGAACTACATCAGACGGCTAAAATTTTAGTCCAACTATTACCGAAATTTCAACTGTGTGAAAAAACGTAATGGACGGATTGAAAAATTAAGTTTTTTGAGCATATCTTTCGAAGAATGGAAGACATGTTTTCGAACGGTTTGATTTTTCTTTTACAGTTAACTAGGCTATGTGTGGGAAAAGGTGAACGAAAAGAGGGGCCGAGCATTCAGGGATAAAACCCCATATGGGTGTAGACTGGAACAGTGCCTTCTTCTAATCTTCTCTAAGTAGTAGTTCTCCTACTGAAGATGGCAAGGAACATGATTTAGAAATTATGAAGCCTTAGGTATACAAAAATTAGGCTTTAATTCATCATCTTCCTAAGAAAATTTCTCCTAGGAAGGCGTTAGATTTGCTCATAAGGACTACTGCTGCTTCAAGACCATCACAATTACTACTTGACAGAAATTACCCCCAGAATATCAATTTTTCAAAAAGGCGATGGTTGAATTACAGAGTTAATTTTTTTTAGCACATTTTTGAAGAATTGGAGCCATAGTTGAGAAATCTTGAAGCAATTTTTTGATTCAGCGTGGGTGTAGTGGAGAAGAGGTTAAGAGAGGCTTAATTCATTCCTTTCCCAGAAAGGCTCTTCCTGCTTTGGTCTTGTTCATAAGAATTAGAAAAAAAGAGTGGCACGTTTAAAATTTCATTAAACCTAAACTATTGTTCAAACCAATTAGAAACAAGAATTAAAAATTTTAATTTTCCGAATGAAAAGTGTGGATCAAAAATATTCCTATAAAAAAGCTACTACGTCAGCGTAGTTTTCATACTATTACGAGGCAACAACTGCTAATTATCCTAATCATTTACAGTGAACGTCAAGGACGCTACTGCACATTCCATTCTGGCAAAGTGGTTACTCCCACTTAACTTTCATATTTAAAAAAAAACCAGTTATTCAATATAATAATTTAATTACGTATCTGTTATAATACAAAACTTGCACACTAATAATTTATTATTAATTAATACGAATCAGGGCACAATTTACGATATCCTTTTGACATTCAACCATATTCCTCCTTTAACTGAAATAACAAAGCCAAAACCTAATTGAAGCGGCACTATTGTCTTCGGATTCATTCTAAATTCATAATCTTTTAATAAAGCAGCCAGGCACATCTTCATCTGCATCATGGCAAACCTCAATCCTACAATAAAATGTCAAAATTATCACAGAAAAGTCCCATTACGAGTTAGATTACCTATACAGATTCTGGGACCTTCACCGAACGGCAGATACGTTCCAGGATCGATGCTTCCTTTGTTTTCATCGGAGAACCTTTCAGGATCGAATTTGTCTGGATCTGGGAAATAATCTGGGTCCCTTTGTAAGCCCCAGTTTGGGATGAAGACTTTAGTGCCTTTTTCTATTTCTAAGTTTGTTGAGGGCATTGTGTAGTTTTGGGTGCAAACTCTTCCTAATACTGGAGCTATTGGGTATAACCTCATCGTTTCTGGAATTTATCAAATTGAGTTGGAATATAAAATTTGTATAATTTTTTTTTTACCATTAATAACTTGCTCCATATATTTCATCTCTTGTAATGCATCATACGTGATTTCGCCGTTATATTTTTTCAGGACGTTCTTAATTTCTTGGCGTAATTTTCCTTGTATATCCTGATGGGAGGCCAAAGTGAAGAGGGTGAAGCTTAAAGTTACCGAGGACGTATCAAATCCAGCGACGAAGAAGAGGATAACTTGAGCCACGAAATCATTCATAGTTAAAAAGTTGCTTTTCTGACCTCCATTGTTATCTTTATCCATCATATCAATCAGTAATTGCATGAAATCGTTACGTTTAACATTATTTTTGATTCGATAATTGTAAGTATCTACGGCCACCTTCGTGAAAAATTCTGCAACTTCCGGTTCCATATTTTTTAACCCAATTTTTTTAGCTAGATTACCAAAACTAAGAGAAAACAGAAATTTCATCGCTTTAATCGCGTTTTCCTCGAACATTAATCTCCCGTATTTTCTAAAATCTGAATCGGGATCTTTAAAACTATTGCATTCGATACCAAACGCGCACGATCCAATAACGTCAGTCGTATATTTCGACATCACATCCTTAGCATCGAACGTCTCATTATTATCCGCAATTTGCCCGATACTCTCCTGCAACGGCACGGTGCAATTCATCATCGTATTAAACATCATCTTCATCTTCCCCGACGTGAATGTTGGAGTTAATTTCTGGCGCAGATTTTTCCATTTCTGCCCATCGCTGAAGAATAAATTCCCAATAACGGGTTGAGCTTCGTCGTTCACATATAAACCTCTATCGGTGAAATGATGGAAATCCTTGATCATGACGTTTTTGACGAATTCAGGGTCGATGGGTATGTAGATCGGCTCCGTCATCAAGTAGAAGCCAGCCTGCCTTTCACCGCGTTTTTTGAAAATTTTGTATTGTTTGGTGACTTGATCCACCAACGGGATACTCCACGGCTTGTTTAAATTACCGAAAGGCATCGATGGGGTTAAATGTGGCACACCTCGACTTTGCCAGTAGGTGAAGGATTGTTTGTAATAGAAATAAATGGCGGCGAATATCGCCGAAATTAACGCTAATAGAATGTACATTTTTATTGTGTCTACTAATTAGGTTGGATCTAAAATAGTTTAAATTGTAGTTTATAAACAAAATTAGAATAAAATTAACCTACCTGTATTATTTGTTTGAGATACTATATCTCCTAATTAATATATACACTCAATACAGCTGTGCACTGTTTATATATTTAATATTACCATTCGCGGACGTGGACGTATGTAAGTAGACTAAACGCGAGATTTAAACTAGCTACATTCTTATATCTTTATCATAACAGAACGTTGGCGTTACATCGTTTAGTAGCATCTGAAATAAAGTGTAATCATGACAAGCAGTTTGTGGATTTAATGCCATATCATCGTAAGAAAACAAGATCGTGAATCATTTCCCATTTTTGTTTACGTAACAGGTGATCCTATTATAACATGGATTTAAAACTCATTAGTGTAGGTACTTTGCCCGGTCATCAGATATCGTATTGCACTCACAAAAAATGGTGGCTAAATCTAAACAATGTAGACAAGTTGTATTAACGATTGTAAATATAGGGTGCTTCAGAAAGAACTTTACATTTTAATTTTGCTATAAGCTTATATTATTATTTATATTAAGATTAACAAAATCAACTGAACACTTTTAAAGTATAATATTTGGAAATTTATAATTTAAAAATAGAGTGCCGTAAATGCCCTGCTTGTTTCTCTAATCGACTAACAAAATTATCCATGACGCTCCTAAGCATATGTGGAGAAATTGCGCGAATTTTAGTTGTAATGTTCCTTTTCAACTCCTCTAAATTCTGGGGCTTGTTACAATAGACCTTATGCTTTAAAACGCCCCAAAGAAAAAAATCTGGCATGGTTAAGTAGGGTGACTTAGTAGGCCAACTTATGGTTCCTCTGATTGGAATTAATTGCTCTGGAAAAATCCGATCCAAGATCTCCGTATTGTTTCTTGTCGTGCGATAAGTTGCGCCATTCTGTTGGAACCAAAACTTCATACCTTGAATTTGTGAAAGAAAAATATTTCGTAACATTTCACCTTAATGTTCCGAATTCACTGTTACGGTGGTGCCATTTTCTTCAAAGAAGTAGGGATCGATTATTCTTGCAGCTGAAATGGCGCACCATACTGTAACCTTAGGAGAATGTAAAAGGCCGTTCATAAAGTTCTATAGTGTTTTCACGTGCCCAGAAACGATACTGTTGTTTATTAACTAAGCCGATTAAATAGTTTGGCAAAATTCGAGTCGTCTAACTTTATCATTCGTGTTTAATTCCTGAACAACTTCAATTTTATACGGATGAAATTTCATACCTTTTAGCATACGTCGAATACTCCGGTCTGAGATATGGCGGAGGGCCAAAGCTTGTTGTCTGATTGATCTTTTAGGGCTCGCAATAATTGCTTGTCCATTTCTTTCTTGGTTATCCGCATTATGCACAAATCGTGGCCGACCGGTTGGTTTTATGTTCCGAATTGAACTTGTGTTTCTCCATTTTTTAACCCATAAATTAATAATAAGAAGTGAAGCATTTTCTCTTACACTAAATTGTATCCTAAACCTTCTTTGGACGGCAGTAATTGATTTTAATATTAAAAATTGTTCCACACAAAAGATACGTTGAATCTCGGCCCCCTGCATTGTTGACACCTGTCAACCTATGAAACTAGATTTCCGAAGTCTACTCTTTTTATTGAAAAAGAAAACGTTGCTGTAAGATGTTGTTTCTTCTGGAGCAAACGTTTTAAGTGTAAAATCCTTTCTGCCGCACCCTGTATGATATTGCAAGTTTATTGTGAACGATGAACTTGAAATTTTCGCATCTTTGTTTTGTTTTTGGAAACTTTCATTATCTTTTAGAAGTTGCCATAAGTAACAACAGCACAAATGAAGAGATTATATTTCAAGCGCACTTCATTTTCGCTGAACGCAGTCATTTTTCAGTTTAATACAAAGTAGTGATAACTCGAAGTGTGATAGCCAGTGAATAAACGTTATTGTGCTAAAATCTCTTTTGCTGACGTCTGCTAGAGATTTGGCCATAGTGACTGATGAAATGATAAACTTTTTTGATTGCTCTTACGTGGATTTTAGTAAGATCACAGAATGGCTCTACTGCAATGCATCGGGGCTGAGCACCACTTTTAGGGGTAACTTTCTTGCATGTTGGTTTGTATAGTTTGGCAAAAACTTTTGTTACAACTCCAGAATGTGTGTCTAGATAAAAAACTGATGTTTATATTATTCAATTAAAAGCATACAGTATTGTAATATCAGCCTCTCTCCACATGCGAATAACCTTAAATTTTTAGTGCCAATTAATTTCCCAACTCCTCACAAAGTCTAAAATCTTCTGGTGTGTGCCCATAGAAAATCTACATATAAAACGGAATGTGACTTATAGTCTGCTTACGATAAGAGACGAGGCACGTCATCAGTACCTACACGTCATAATGGCAGTACGCATTGTTGCCAAATCGTTTCGCTAATAGGTTATGAGGTATGTATAGTGTGATTATTTAGAGAAAGGTATACGTCATCACTGTTCAATGCGCAAACAAAATATGCCAATGGCGTCGTAATTTGTGCAGCTGATTGGGTTAGAGTAAAAAAAACAGAAATGATTAGGGATTTATACTTTATACGAAACTTTAATAAAAAAATAAAAAGACAGATATTTGATAAAACGATGTGAAACAATAAGGAGAATAGTAAAACACAGGAAAATAAACACAATCTACCACTACATCTGCCCGGTTTTTCAGTCTAGGTTTAAGTAAAAGTTTAACTGAACTAAAACTATCAACTCCTTGATTGCGTTTTTCAGTCCCTCTGTTGAACTAGTTCAGTTAAACTAAAACTGAAGACTAAAATACAATGTTGGTCAATCTGATAGTAAAGAATTTAAGAGATGTGTTGATGGTAACAGTCGTTATTTAAGGGTAGTAACCAATAAAAATTCGATATCATTCGGAATTCCCAAAGCGCAATGATCTATTGCGCATTCAAATGATTTTTATGGTTAGCGGCAACTTTAAAAATTTCCAAATTTAATGTTGAAACTTTTAACAAGAAAAGTGTTTTATATATGCACTTTATTTGTAAAGGTTTTTAGACGCCCCTAATTAAAGTATTTATCTAATAATTCGTACCTTTCCTTTTATGTAATGTTATGTTGTGGTATAAGGAATTTCTAATGAACAGATTTTCTTGTTTGTAAAACGAGATTATTTGATGTTATGCTATCTCTAAAATTGTACATGTGTATATTGTTAGTTCTATCGGGATTTTCTATATATTTAATAAGTAGGTATAATGTGCAATGGTTTTACATTCTCTTTTGTCTTGTTGCTATATTTCGTAAACATAGAAGGGCTTCCTTGTAACTATTTCCAATTTTATCAGTCAGTTCTCCTATCTTGCTTGATTGTAAGTTTTCATATCACAAAATCCATCTTTGTACAAGTCGCTAATACTTGCTGATACGTCAGATTGAGGTTATATTTACATGTCAGTTTTCGGCTCACATTACAGTTCAAGGTTTAAGCTCTATACATAGTGCGGCTTAAACTTAAACCAATTTCTAATTCGCTTCACAGTTTAACTACTACTAAAACACACTTTAAACTCTGAACTTAAACCAGAAATTGGGTTTCAACCGACACTGAAAAATCGGGGATAAATACTTGTAACACACCCCAAACAAAACATGTTACTGAACTGGACTAGAACATCGTTCCACACCTTATACGATTAATTTGGACTCGCCCGATGACAAGAACCAATGTGTCAGATACCCTTCTCTTAATAATATTAAGAAAAACCCCTATATTTTTGATGGTGAGAACAGTTAGGCCGCAGTCTCGCAGGGTACACAATCAGTAAGCGGCATCGCAGTCTCACAGAAACAAGTAAAGTAACTTGCCGCCTGTTATATCGGTAATATAGAAATTAACCATACCAGTGATCACATAACCACATATAATATAAAACATAACCGGCTATGTATGTAATTTAAATACTACAAACCACAAATATGTTCGATTCAACTGAATCTGATTCTGAATTGATATGTTAATTTGTTACCCGCATAAGAAGAAAAACAGAAAAGTATATGGGTACCTACGACCGATTTTCTTACGTAAAGAAACTATACTCTCGATATTTCTAAAGTATTCTTTGTTTTAAACTTTGAACCATAGGCACAGCCACAGATGGCTATACTACAGACCTATTAGCTATTCTATTGCAGACGTTGCAAACCATTGGGTTATAATAACAAATTGTAAACACGTTTGTCACTGTAGTCAGAGTGTGTGAGAGTGCGCATGCGTGTTCACGACGATTGCCATCGACCATCAATCAAAATTCGAACGTGTTGGAAAATATAAACTGATGTATAGCAGTCAATGGTAGTCGATATATAACGATTGATTCTGTGAGACTGCTGTAATGGGCTTGCTGTTGTTCTTATTTTGATTGATGTTAATCGATGTCTATTAGTCGATCTGTGAGACGGCGGCCCTATTGTTGGGTATTTCGATTTGGGTTCGTTGGTTATGACGTGCCTCGTCTATTATCGTAAACAGACTATAACTACGATAACTACACTCAGACTTTATAAGCGCCATCTAGTAAATGATAGCAAAAGTACTGTTAATGCATCACGTCACGCAGGCTGCCAATTACATTTAAAATAAAAAAAAAAGAATTCGGGAAAAAAAATACGATATAAACAACAGTTAAAAATTTAATTTAAATGCTATATCTTATAAATTTCACTTAATTTAAACATTTTCGATTAGATTTCATTGCAATTCATTAATGAACATTTCCCCCATGTGAGTATATCCAATTGTCGATCCTTGTCAGCGCATTATTCTTGTCTTTGGACATGTTCTGAAGATCTGAGCCCCAACCAGCACCGTTAACTCATCGGGGTATAATACCATATCCACCTCTTCAGATGTCTTTGGTAACGAGTGCATATTTACATTAAAGAGCAAAATACTCAACGATGCACCCTAATATACAAAAGAACACTTATTCACTCACCCACAAGACACCAAACGCTTTGATAATTGCAAACGCGTTTCGACAGCAATGCTGTCATCATCAAGGCGATAATAATGCTCGAAATTCGAAACACGTTGGCAATTATCGAAGTGTTTGGTGTCCTGCGGGTGATAGTGAATTAATGTTCTACTTCAGCACCAAGAGATCCAGTGAATAAATATTTACTGGATCTTATACATCGAAACGTACGCTTTGGCTCTGAAAAACGTCCATTGGATTTGATGAATATCTTTCATCTTATATTAAATTCACCAAGACTATATCTGTTAGTATCTCAAGATGGACGTTATTCTACGCTGCCAAAATGAAGAGGAACACCATCACTACCATCCTATTTCTTAAACAGGCACTACATACTAAACCCATATTGATAGCTATGTAGGGCTCGGTTGCTTTCTAAAACCTATTCTTATATTCTGGGTAGAATTTTTTCAAACAGCTTCCCTATTGTGCTTTTCAACGAGATCGGTCTTCATTCAGATTTCTCCATTGAGTGTTTTTCGGTTATCTGGTTGGGTCTATTGCCTCCGTTAAATCCCTTTCATCAAAACTCTGGAGAAAGGTCGTTGCCCAACGTATTTTCCAATATTTCCCAAGTATATGACGTCTGGAATTCTGGTGACACCAAAGTGTAGGCCATGGTGATCCATGGTTGTGTCTCTTCCCTAGATTCGAAATTCCAATAGCCTGAGGAGTGTTGAAAATAACTAACTCTGCCTTCAGTGGAAGGTTTGCAATTCTATTTTCATTTCTATGTTCTTGCTCATTGCCTCACACATGATGATTAGCGGCCATATCACCAGCTAATGAATGGGTGACATAAAATTAGGGATACGTTCAATCCAAGTTAAAATCAGTAAAGTTAATATCTGATACAAAACCTAGGAGACTGACTTTATTTTGGACATTTCATAAAATATCTTTTTCGGCCAAGCCTGAGATCCTCAAAGACTTTTAAGAAGAAGAAAGAAATTGATCAATCATACTAAACTAAATCGACGAGTTGACGAGATTCTATGGCCAAAATCTTTACATTTTTGAATGAGCATTTGATCAGCCAATCTCGTGAAAGGTAGCAGTCACTATAAATTTTTTTACTTACAGATGCAGCAAATGAAACGTTAAAATTGCTGAACTAAAACCGTTTATGTACAAAAATACATCTTAAACGGAATATTTACGAGAAAATTTTGCAAAAAAACAACTTAATACTTACCATGGTTTGTCATGGAAACTAAGAGGCTCTAGGTATACAAAAAAAATTTTGTACCATAATGAGCTGCCTCTCTATACGAAACTTCACGACCAAATAGAATAGCTAACTGTGTAACTGGTGACTCAACGAAGATTTGCCCAAAATAGCGGACTTCACGAGTAAGTCCAGCAAAGGAACAATCCTTATTTTGATCTAAATGTTTGGACATTTTACATAAAAAAAATAGTTCTAACGAAGCTGTTTCTGACATCTTGTATCGTGTGCAAGAACAAAAAATTTCCCGGTTTAAACATAAACAATTACGTACATAACAGATACCTCGAATTACGCTTCAATATACCGCAACGAAATGTAGTCCTTGCCGTGTGGAGGCTACGCGCAATCTCCCAATTTAAATGACGCAAATATAAACTAATTGACGCGACATGAGATATTTTTAGTGAAAGTGCGATAGGCTTGCTATCTAGTTGATAGTAGATTTTTATTCGTAAAAATATTGTCTGTTTAGGAGGACCTATTTACATCATTTTCTTCGTAAGTATATGTACAAACGTCATTGAAATTGTTATGTAATAACGGTTTTAAATTTATTCATTGATGACATCACTATGTTAATTTTCTATTCCCTTTACAGTAACGTGCACGCATAATAATAAACTTGACATAATGCTCTTGATAATATTATTATTTACCATTATATATTTCGCAATATATTACTATTTTAAACAACAATTCTCCTACTGGTCTCGAAGAAGCGTCCCAACTCTAGAACCATCTCTACCTTTCGGTAACATAGCGCCACCATGGAAAAATATCCCACCCACAATACAATACGCGAACTTCTACAAAGAATTCAAAACAAGACGACAAAAACACGGCGGAGTTTATTTATTTGGGAAACCGATGTATATCCCAGTTGATCCAGACTTGATTAGAAACATTTTAGTAAAAGATTTCCAATATTTTTCCGGCAGAGGAATACACTTCAACGCAGAAATGCAACAATGTTTCGACAACTTATTTTTCCTCGATGGTCCCCGCTGGAAGGTCCTACGCCAAAAATTAACGCCAACCTTCACGTCTGGTAAGATGAAAATGATGTTTAATACAATGTTAGATTGTACAAAACCGTTGCGTAAGAAATTGGGCGAAATGGCGGATAATGAGGAAGTTATCGATATCAAAGATATTTTAGCCAAATTTACCACCGACGTCATAGGTTCCTGCGCTTTCGGAATCGAGTGCAACACCTTCGAAACTGAGGATTCGGATTTTAGGAAATACGGGAAGAAGGTTTTTGAGGAGAACGCTTTTAAGGCGCTCAAAATGATGTTTGCTTTTAATTATGAAAATTTAGCCAAAAAATTGGGCGTCACTATACTCGACAAGGAGATCGAGGATTTCTTCGTTAAAATCTCAATGGAGACGTACAATTATCGCGTAAGAAATAACATTAAACGGAAAGATTTTATGCAGATTCTGATCGAGTTGAAGGAGGTCGAGAAAAATTTAACTATGAAGGAATTAATTTCGCAAGTCTTTGCGTTTTTCGTGGCAGGCTTTGACACATCCTCCGCAACTTTGACGTTTTGCCTATTCGAGTTGGCTTCTAATTTTGACATACAAGATAGATTACGTCAAGAAATTTTTGAAGTTTTAAACGAGTATAATGGGGAAATAACCTACGAAGCAATTCATGAGATGAAATATATGGAGCAAGTAATTAATGGTGAGTTATCTGTTTTCTGAAATTTACAAACAAAAAATCGGAATAAATTAATTTAATTCTTGCAGAAACTTTACGGAAATATCCGGTTGTGGCCATGATACTAAGAAAGTGCTCGCAAGATTATCAAGTTCCCTTTTCGAATTCTATCATTGAAGCAGGCACTTTCACTATAATTTCTGCGATGGGACTTCATAGGGATCCAGAACATTTCCCCAATCCTGAAAAATTCGATCCGGATAGATTCTCGGAAGCTAATCTCTCTAAAATCCGAGCGGGAACTTATTTGCCCTTTGGGGACGGTCCCAGAATTTGTATTGGTAAATAAAAATATATTTCTTTAATAATTTAAATAATATATTTATTTTAGGTGTGAGATTTGGGATGATGCAAGCTAAAATATGCTTAATAACTTTGCTGAGGAATTTTGAATTCAGTCTTAATACCCAGACAAAGGTTCCTCTCGAATTGGATTTCGGTTTTATCACCAATGCTAAAGGTGGTGTATGGTTAAACTGTCAAAAATTATAATCTATTCTATTTTTTTAAATTAAACTTCTTTTAAAAACGTTATTGTACGTATTTGTAAATCTGTGTATCTACTCCTACCTATACAACACTGCAACGCTAAGTCGACGTGATTCTCAGACATAAGCTAAAGTCCGCTCCCAAGGGAATCCAAAGCAAATTGAACTCTAAACATTTTAAGTAAAGCGGGTATAGGATGATGTGGCGAAACGCAGTGAAGGAAACCGCATGTCGACAAACATTATTAGAGATGTCAAACATCCTCTACGATATATCGAAGAAAATGTAATAGAACGAACGTGACATTTTTGTTTGTTCTTGTTCGGAGAAGACATGCTTGTAATCATCCATTACTTGTAATATACCTACGTAAATCGATTCCAAATTTGCTAATCTGTTGCCATGTTAGTTCAGAGTGAATTTTAGCACCATCTGTCATAATAATTGCCAATTATCGCTGCTGTCATATTGACAGATACTATAGAATGATATTTGCTTTACAATAACCTCTATGTAAAACTTCAAGCTTCCGTTAAACGTCAATGTCTCTAGACAATTTTTATTTATACACGTTTTACTAAAGTTAAAGTTTTTAAGCTGGATGAATATCAGGAATGAAAGACGATGATGAGAAGAAAGAAAAATCGAAAGAAATATAGAAGGAACCAACGCCAATAGCCTTAATTAGTTTAAGTAATTTTTCATTATTTAATGTTGGTTTTCTGATCATCAATGTCATATGCGGCGAATTATGATTGGGTTATATGGCACTATGACCAACGTTACAATACAGAAAAATAAATGTTGTTCTAAATAACGGGCGAGTATAAATGACAGTTCTGTAATTTTATGTTACCATATGGTTACATGCCTCATTTTTTTAATACAAATTTGTTAGACAAGTGTCAAAGCCACTTAACATGCTACCAACTGCAAATAAGCTAAATTCTAATTGTCAATAATAATAATAATAATAACTTTTAACAGTCACAGACCAATTACAGGACAAAATTAAAATAAAGCAAATACGTGAAGTAATACACATTAAAAATAAGTAAGTAAGTAAAAGTAAATGCAAACAAAAACATATTTTAAGCTAGCATAACTATCCATCAAATCAATCAAATGAGTACAATAGCAGATATCAAACGTAAGATCTATCAATCATCTGAAATAAAGAAATATGTCAGGTGCTTGTACTAGAAAGCATAAAGATCACGCTAGTGACGATTTCTTAATACTGACGTAGTTGATTTTCCAGTTTTCTTAATGTCAAAATCAATAATCAGTGTAACCAACGGCAAGAAGATAACCTCTCTAGTTCTAATGCCTGTATTACACGGTCAAAGTGCTTCAAAGTTTTACGTCAAAGTTGTTCAAAGTCGCTTGAAAATCCCCGTGTAAATGACCACTTTGAACGACTTTGATGACGTCACATCAAATTTTACTTGGACGTTAAAAATAGTTGCTGCAACAAATTTTGTTATCAAAGTTGGTCAAAGTTCTGCTGTGCGCATGCGTAAGCATTGTTGCCAGCACAATATTTCTTTAATCGTAACTTAACGTCAACAATGAAATAAACTGTGTAAAACCAAAAGTATGTTGGCTGCTCTGAATTATATTTTTAAATTTCTGCTTGTCAAAGTAAAACTTTGAGATGTAACTTTGATGTTCATTTACGAGACAACTTTGATGCACTTTTACCGTGTAATACAGGCTTAAGTTTGGAAATCAAACATGTCAAAGACGTCAAAAAAAGACAGCAGCATATCAGCCTCCGTAAAGCTGTCTCTATGAGTAGGCCCAGGCTAAGGATACTTTCGGGCATCTTTACTGGGCATTGTAGAATGAGTAAACACAAGCTCCTCCAGTAATAAACATGATAAGGTGATCACTCTTGCTGATTGGCAGTATAGAACGTGGAATGGCGGAGTTATTTTGATGCCGTTAGACAAGATAAACCTAGACTAGGAAGATTAACTCTAGACCAATTCTACTTATTTTTTCGAGTAAAACCTAGTCGAGAGACATGAAACTGCATGGGGTTCAAATGGGCCTTTTGGCTGAGTGGCCCTTCGCAGTTTACCGACCCCCCCCCTTTGTTAAAATTCGAAATTTAAAAAATTCCAATAATAAAATGTTCAAGATTTAGAAATCAAAACCTGAAAATCAAATTCTAGCATGTTGGAGCTTATTCTAAAGAGTTCTGAAAATTGTGACAGACATAACGTGTCTGACGAAGTTATAAGAGCCATAGAAAATATGTAAATACATACATATCCACAATTTATGACATGTTGTCTACTGCTCAAGTTTGTTATGAACGAAATACTGAAAATCTTTGGAAGGCAAACTAACAGAGTGGATGAGACTTCTTTATGACCTACTTTAGTACCAGTAGATGCCAAGTCTGGAGGAGGAGAGGGGAGGGGACGAGACCAAATCCATTTTGTGACTTTACCAAAAGCGCAAGAGCTCACCTCTTATAGTGGAAGACCGATCATATTGGTCCAATATTCCAAAGCTAAGGCAATCAATCATCATCTATGACTAAATCTTTGTTGGGGCAAAATAAAAGAGATCCTAGTACCATCACGGCTTTATTCACTAGTCATGGCCCTTTGAGGTACTACCCCAAAGTGATTTAGAATATTATTTAGAAGTTTTTAGTTCGATTAGACTATCGGTGAAGAGAAGCAACCAAATGGTGTAAGTAATTGGTTATATGCAAGGGGAACACCAGGGTTGTCTGACACGGATCTTGATGAGTCTCAACTATGTTATAGAGGGACCTCCCCTGAATACCTACCCAGGTACGAGCTTTTATCTCAACGTGCCCTAATTTCTGAGAGAAAAATCAAGTTGTTGTGCGTAGCGCTTTGGACTGGATCCACGCCCATCACCTTGGTGGCTCGCGTTCGATTCCTACCTAAAAGTTTTTATTTCTTATTATGTCTTATTGTGCACAATTTTTTGGTAAAAATCGGGAACAATACGGAAAAAATCTGGAAAGCGTTGAAAACTAGGTTATTATATTTCTTCAAAGATGCGTAGTAGTAAGCGTAAATGTGTTGCATTACTTTGAGTTGACCATTGAATCGTAGAGAAGAATGTAAGTTAATTATGGTAACTAATATGGACAACGATGTTAAAACATAGCAGCGAACAGACACTTGACCCTCTTAAATGCGTTGCTTCGCAAATTACGCTCGCTTCTACAGATCTACCATTGTTGATTGCAGTGTTGATGTGGCGCAGTGTATATACGCTCGTCATTCTACTAACGAAATGCGAATTCCTTAATTAAAACAAATTAAATTTGTTCGCTAAATTGATATCTCACACACACGTACAACGTGTTCCAGAAATAATGTCTCCTTTAAATCAGTAATAATAATAATAATAATAAGCGCTAACCTAAATGCTTCAATTCGATATAAATACATACATAGAAAGAAGACAATTCAATCAAGCAGGGTTGGCAGCCTGTATAAATAATAGTAGAGCCTCGTCGATCATTATAATGAACGTAAATTAAATGAGTTCATGGTGGCGGACCAGGTATCCCCCGTATATAATTCATTAGTGTTAATCCCGATGCCGTCGTATCCGTTCGAATCAGATTACGTTAATTTGATTACATCGCGAACTTCCGATTCATCGACTAATTTTCGCCCCGAAATTTACTTGATTCCCTTCGAACTTCCTCTGCGGGTAACTGTCTATCAAGCTGCTGACATAGTTTAAATGTTCCTCCCAGAAAAGTTTCCTATTTTCCTCGATAATTAATCGCGTTGCGTGGATGTGCGAATCATCATCGTCCGCATTTTTAACGTTCCAAGAATCCATCCAGTGGACGGGTATTGATTGAATTACCGAGATGAAGTATGTAATATCTATTTTTAGTTTTATTGGCCTAAGAGTCGCGCACAATAGATTTCAACACTATACGAATTGACACTGCCGCCGATCGTCTTAAATTGTTTGCAATATCTGCTGGTATGGCGATGTAGCGCCGGGTCCGATGTTGTTTTTTTTCTTAGGTTGTCAATTGGTCACGCAACTGGTAAATCGAATAAATTACGCCAATATTAACGACGATGGATTTTATTAAGTGTAATTTATTTACGGAAAATTATTAGATTAATTTGAATGAATGTATCTTACTCATCTCTATAAATTATTTCAGTTTAGGTATGTGTGGGTATTGCGTAATATTTCTAGAGTGGAAGGTTTTGGTTTTATACAATGTGGAGTAAAAGTTATCGCTTTAGAAATGCCAAGTTTGGTATAATGTAATTTCTGCAGTGATAAACACGATAAGCTATGAATTCCATGTGGAGATTTGGGGTATAATTGTATCCAGTAAAACCTTGTTTCTAAATCCTCTTTGTTATATAAAATAATAATCATAATAGACTTACTAACGTGCTAGCAACAAAGATTGAAACATGCTGGTTCTATATTTGTTTGTAATTAAACCTTTACCCATAATGCATTCGAATTTGTTGTCAAGTAGTGTATCAGTCTGTCATTTTGTCTGTTTATATTTCACAGAATGACAAATAGAGGTTATGTTTATTATTACATATATACATACACTGCCGAGCATAAAATTAGAGTCACCCCGTATTTTGAAGTTATGTCAGAAATTGTTTCTATTTTCGGAACTTTATTATTATTCACAGGTTCCTCACCTTCACCTTCTTGGATTGCTAAATTCTTCTTTTATTGTTTACAGGTTTTTTTTTAAACTGAACTCTCTTATCACTATATTTTTTTCAACCCTTCTGACACTTGACTTTTCTATTCCTGACAACCCATTTTTTTTTTAATTAATGAAATTTCAGGCTGACAACGTCCAAATGTCATTATCTTTTTAATCCAGCACAATATATACATATATGCTTTTCGTTGGAACAAAAGAAATTTTAAGCATTTTTGTAGCGAGTATTCCCTCCTCTGGCAGTGAGCTGGCAAACGATGAAGATCTTTTGGATCAAATTTTGAATCACATTCTGCGGAATATTGTCCCATTTCTGCAGCAGTATGCCGCGAAGCTCTCCGGAATTTCTGGCGGCCGGCCCCATCTCATCCCAACAAGTTCAATTAGATTCATATCCGGACTGCGAGCAGGCCAAGCAAATCGCGTAATTTGAACCTCGTCAAGATATTCAGTAACCATCCGAGCAAGGTGGGGCCGTGCGTTATCATGCATGAAGGTTGCGTTGTCTTCAAGAACAACCATGAACGGCATAACATGGTCTGCTAGAACATGTGTCAGATATTTATCCTGTATAGTATTGAAAACACTTGGCCGATACAAAAATTTATCTCGATGACATTACTCTGGTGAGTACTTGTTTACTTAATTTTCTGTATTTTTATCGGGATGCCTAAATTATTGTTTACTTTTTGACAAATAAATAAATTAGATTTAGATTTTTCTTAATAATTAATGAATTTCTTTGCTCTCCAACCTGGTTTAATCTATTTGCTGCTCGGTCTCTTGCTACAATCTGACTGTCCTTGTCACGTTGACAGCTAGATCTCCCCGAAGTTTTCCAGCTGGTCTAAATACTTAATTTCTATCCAACCCGTTAGACAAGTATTATTTTCATTAAAAAAAACAAAATAGTGCTCAAATTGTCTCTATACAGTACATACACACATCAACATAATCTAAGGATATCAATGTTTATTTTATTTGCTTGATTTTACTTCCGTAAATATTGTCTTTTGTTGCTTAGTTTGGTTGCTAGGTAACTTATAAACAACTATCTGTCAAAAGTATCCATTAAACAAGTACAGTTAATGATAAGTCTTAAAATGTTTTGAATTTTAACTTTAGTGTGTTACTACTCCCACCATTTCTGCGTTGTTTCACAAAAATTAGTACCCATTGATAAGTGTAAGCATAAATTGCGTTAAAAGCAAACATGAATGAACAAAATAGACGTCGTCATTTGCATCCTGACGAAATGAATAGGTCAGTTGGAATGCTGGAAGTTGGAGTAAGACAAGTTGACGTAGCGGAGCGGCTAGGTACAACACAGAGCCTAATTAGTCGACTACGGCGACGTTACAGAGATACAGGTAATCCCAGGGAACGACATCTCGGAAGAAGATGCGCCACCACTGCTATTCAGGACCGATACATCAGTCTTCAGGCTCGCCGACAGAGTTCACTAACTGCTACTGAGTTAAAATCGCGTCTCCAGGCAGTGCATAACGTGACAGTCCACAGCCAAACCATCAGGGGTCGTTTAAGAGAAGTCAAGACCTTAAGGTTCCACCATTAACCAGGGAAAATCGAGGACATCAAGTAAACTGGGCTCGAGAACACTTAAACTGGACTCGAGAACAGTGGTCGACTATACTTTTTTCTGACGAGTCGCGATTCGGATTAAGACCAGATACTCGCAGATTAAGAGTCTGGCGTCAGCCTGGTAATGCAGCAAGGCTACAGCATACTCAAGAAGTGCACAGCTACTGAGGTGGTACTGTAATGATGTGGGCGGGAATTATGCTGGGTAGGAAAACTGATCTCGTTTTTCTAGATCAATTCTTAAATGCTGAGCAATATATCCAGAATATTCTTGAACCTGTTGTTCAGCCATTTGCAGAAGCGTTGGGCCGAAATTTAACCCTTATGCATGACAATGCACTACCACATGTGGCAAGAGTTGTTACCGATTGGCTCAATGAAGCAAGAATTGAGGTTTTGCCATGGCCAGCTCAATCTCCAGCCCTCAGTCCCATTGAGCATGCATGGCATATGCTTCAGAGAAGATGCCTGCCACATATGGACGCTATACAAAATCGACGGCAACTGCAAGAACTTCTTTCACAACAGTGGAATCTTCTTCCACAAGAAGACTTGGACAATCTTATTCTGTCTATGCCAAGAGATGTAGGGCGGTTTTAAACTCCAGAGGAGGTCCCACTCTTTATTAATTCCTTAATCTTCAATTTTTTTAATTCAATATAAGATTAATTTTGAATTGTTGTTTAGTTCCATTTTGTAGAATTTCTAATTCATAAATTTTTATTAAAATTGTGTTAAATATTAATTTAAGTTAATTTCACTCATGCTTGTTTTACATTTAACTTTCAAGACAAAAATGGGTAAAATTATTTTTTTTAAGCAAATAAGATATATCCTTAGATTATGTTGATGTGTGTACATAGGCTTGCACCCACTGTATGAAGTGGTGGCAAAGCTTGACCAGTCGATGAGTCCTCACACCGAACTGAACCGAGCTCAGTAAGAGTGAAAACAGATTATCTGGTTTTGATCTATTTTAAATCTTGTTTTTTATTTATAGTTTTCAGCTATTTTAGGTCGTCTTGCTGTGGAATAATTATTAGCAATAATTGCTTCGTTCTAGATTACAAAGACTTTCAAATTCCCCCAACTAATCTCTTCTAAAGAAACACCACTTCTAATGATCTTAAACAACTAACGTAAACAAACTTAACATCGTCCTTCATTTGCGAGCATAAAGCACAAAGCTCCGTTAATAAATTCAAGCGTAAGAACCCGTAATATTCGATGTAATCTCATCGTAGTGTGCTTTACGAAGCCGCAGGCAACCGACGAGAGCCGTACCATCGCAGTATCCTTACGCAACAACTCCTAGAAGCGTTACTTCCTCCGATCTATCCATCCTTCCGTCGCACCGTAGGGAAGCCCTCTTCGTATATACATACAACATACTACCTCTACGCCTATTACTAACGTAGTAACATCCTCTCTTACGTTGGTCGCGCGCGCAGACCGAGGTCGCTTTGATCCAAGCTAGTCTGCTAATTATCTGATTAATTAATTGCACATTCACTCTAATTTGAACGCTGTTTATTTATGAGCAACAACATTAATGTAATTACCGCAGGTGTTGTGAGGAGGATTTTCACTTAAATCCGTTTATTTTGCTAGGCATAACGTGGAGGTATATGATGAATATAGATTAAGATGGGAATATAGGTAACATCTTAAATAATTATAATCAATATATATTAAAATTGTGCGGGAGAATTATCTTACATTTCTTATTATGCTACCTAATTACAACAACCGAAAGCCATTCCTGGTATCTCCTCGGATGTGAAACTAATAAATTCGGTAATTCGGTAAGTTCGTTGTAGAACCTTGGAGCCAGAACGAAGCTGTAACGGTATGCGGGTATTTCGGACGGGAGGGCGGTTGATTTTACAATGTTTATGATTCTATTAAGGTCGCATAAGCTAGCTCTAATAGGGAATTAAGGTAATTTAGTCGCTATGCGGAAAATGAAGTTACCAAGATACCTTCCAGCCGGCGCTTCTCCAAAACTGGTAGAGCGAAGCGCACCATTGTAGCCGTGCTACTCCGCTTATTGCCGCAGCCACCGCCGCCATTGCAGTAGCGAGCTGTAATAATTTGGAATTACGTCTAATCTAGTTTCAGTTTCGCATTTAATAGGTTGATGTAAATTTTCTCCGTCTTCTTTTTATCATATTCCGTTATTGTGTTTTGGTATGATATTCTATGGTGTTAGTTGTAATTTTATATGACCGGCGGGAATTCGATATAAATTCATTCTTTTCTGATAAAATAAACGATTATAATCATTATTATAATGATTATGTTGAGCATTGTGACCACCTCATACAGTTTGTGCAATCCTATACTGGAAGAACATCAGTAAATGAAGCAAGGAAGAATTTTGGAAGAACTGGATCAAAATCAGTTGTTTCAGCATCTGATATCAATTCTTTGGCGTATTGTTAAAAACCTCCTACTTCAACCAATAGAAAAAGTTGGTTGATCGTTCGGTTCCCATTTAAAATTGCTCTACTAGAGTTTTAATTGAAAAAAAATATTGCAAACATTGGTCCTATCAAACAAAGGTGCTGATGGTGCTTTTGAGTCAAAATCAGTTGCGAAACCTTAGAAATTTTCTAGATCTACAATAGTTTGGTTGTGGGGAAGGTTAAAGTTGACATTGCAAATGATATTAGTGCTGTATTTATGGCAGCAAACTCAACTGAAGGAGGTTGACCGCAGAAAAATCTCTGCTTTACTACAAGAATTTGGCCAATTAACTATGCAGTTACTACAACTTACTCAGTAATCCTAAGCGAAAACCTGTTCTACCAACTTCTTTGGTGTGAAATGTATTATGAACCAACCTATGTATGTTTCTAAAAATGACAATGTTAGCTTGGTGGAAAATGCCATGAAAAATGTGATTCAAATGCAAAGACTTTATTAGAAGCAATATTATTATCAGTACTAAAATTCTGATAGAATCTGTTAAATATAAACATGAAAACTTTTGACAGATTTCCTTAGCAAAAATTATCTCAAAAACACTCATTATTATCAACCTCATTGCAGATTTGGTATTTATCTGGTCTTTAATAATTTATACCATTTTCGTTTGTTCTAAATAATCTAAGTTTTCTAGATCACTATCACCCACAGGACACCAAACACTTGGATAAATG
>SMLS01064051.1:0-15054 GCA_004785975.1 Popillia japonica
AAGTTTGTACAATATTTTTTGTACGAGTACTTTAATAATACCCATCAGTAAATACGTTTTCATTTAACACACTACAAATCTCTTGATATTAATTAAAAAAAATTGAGTTGGCAGTATCGATTATTTGAAGTGACATTTAATTTAAAATTCGAATTCAGAAAATTTAATACAAAATTAAAACCTGTCTTACATGGATTCTGATAATGAAATAGAATATACATCCCCTGAAATTCGTGAAGCTGCCAATACTGCAGTATATAATTTAGTACCCATAAAATCGAAAAGCGTACACAAAACCACTTATACCAAATTCATAACTTGGGCTAGATCTAAAAATATAAAAAAATACTCCGAAAATTGTTTATTAGTTTATTTTCAAAATTTACAATCAAATAAATCATTATGGTCGACTTATTCCATGTTAAAATCATGCTTAATAATATATGATAATACGGATATATTCAAATATGCAAAACTCATAGCATATTTAAAACAGACAACGAAACAACTTCAGCCTAAAAAATCAGCAGTATTAAGCGAAGAACAAATTACTTCCAATGCGAATAGCTGAATACCTTCAGGTTGATAGCGCAAGTAACTTCACTGGTCACTGTTTCCGAAGGAGTTCAGCGACATTGTTGGCAAACCAAGGAGGTGACTTGCTTTCAATTCAAAGGCATGGTGGATGGAAACCATCTACGGCTGCAGAAGCATATGTCAAAAATTATCTGCATAGTAGAATTCAATTGGCTAAAAAAATGACCCCGTTAGAAATGTCGAGTCCTCCTGCAACTTGTTCGACATTTGAAATACAAGATATAAGTACACAATAATACAATCAACGTTACTCTACCTTCGCAATCGTGATCAATTGAAACAAACAATCAGTTAATCCCTGGGGTATCAATGTCTGGTTGTGAAGATTACCCGATCAAAACTTTTAATAATTGTTCTGTTTCAATTTCTGAAAAGAATGAAAGAATGTAATTTATACATATTTTTGTCCGGTTAATGAACCATTATAAAAGAAAGGTCCAACAATCGTCGATCCAATTAATCCACACCAAACGTTTAAACTGAACCGTATTTGTAGAGCGTAGGGCCGTACCAACAACAAATTTTCTCGTGACCAATAATGGTTATTTTTTCTATTCCAAATTCCAGAATTTGAAAAATTTGATTCATCGCTTCACAAAATATGGCGAAATGCATCTACATTCTGCCCTGAATAATTAAGGTACCAGTGACAAAACGTTAGTCTCCTCTCTTGATCACTCGGAAATAATGTTTGCACTGGCTGGTATTTAAATGGAATATACTTAAATTTTCTTAATATTCTGTGCACACAATTAACGTTTACATCTGCTACTCTCTAGCAGCATCTCTTACAGAATTATTAGCACGCACTTCAAAGTAAGCCAGAACGTCAATTTCCATGGTTTCACTAATTATGTAGTTCTTTCTTGTTCTAGTTTTTTTGAAAACATTATGGTTTTTTCTAAATTGCCGATACAATGTTTGATAATAGCGTCGATCTGTCTGCGAGCGTAGAGGATAACACTCAGCGTAATATACTTGGCTCCTTACAGTTTTTACGGCACACGATATATGCTTCCAACATATCACACTTTTCCAAATGATTAAATACCATTGTCAACAACTTATTTTTAGTTACAACAAATACGTAAATATAAGAGAATAATTAATCGAACAAACCCGAAAGTGAGAGATATTTTGCGAACTGAATTACGCCGTTATTTCAATTGACATTTATTTTTGTTGTCATAAAATAAGTCATATTTTTTTGTCATAGCCATTTTGATAGTATTAATAGGAATTACTTTACAAAGTTGTGGATAACAAGCGCAACTTTCATTTTTCGCCATAATGTATTAAGGCTTTCTTGATTAGAATAATTTATTCTTTCAACATATGCAAAAATATACTGGGTGGTCAATTTAAAAAAATATAACTTTTTTAAATAACTCGAAAATTTGAAGTTCAATTGTTTTTTCGTTTTCAGTATCGTTATTCACGATAGAAATATTACTAGTTTGCTAATTTAACCGTTACTGTAAGTTCAATAATAAAGAAGTTAGCAATGGTGCCGACTTAATTTATAACAGCCTGTATACAAACACGTTAATAAACATAAACAATATTGTAAACATAATACATACACTGAATGAAAACAAAAACGAATCAAACTGCACATTGATTCATTTCAAAAAAGTAATCCGTAATGGCTTTTTGTGTTGGCTGTTCGGTTCAATTCATATGTTTCTTCAATCTTATTAATTAATGCGTATGTAGGGTCTAAAGTTTTCGCATTTGCAATAAAATTAACTTTTAAAGTTTTAAATGCTTGTAGAACTTCTGTACGTAAAGGTAGTTTTACAATTTCTTCATCACTTTCGTCTAATGTTCATCATGCACAATATTTGATACACTTTCAAGTATAGTAAGTCTGTGCGATAGTCTGACGTTAAAAGATTAGTGTCTATTTCACAAAAAGAATTGAAAGATGCAATTTGAATTTCCCATAACTCAGCTTGTTGAAAGTCCTGCCTTAACACTTTGAACATCTGCATTCCATGTTATGGCGATCTTTCTCACACAATCCAGCAATAATATTGTAGGAGAAATGTCGTTTTCTAAACCATTTAAGATTTTTTTGAGAATTCTTCGTTTATAGTGATTCTTTTAACTTTTTATGATACTTTGATCTAAGGCTTGTAAATTATTGGTCGCGTTTGGTAGAAAAAATTGAAGATTAATAGCTTTTAATTTTTGCTGTAATGCTGGATGAGTGGAACAACTATCAATAAACATTAATAGTTTGGCATTCCTGGCACTCCTTCCGAATTGTTCTGTGCCGTCCATATTTGTTGCTAAGAGACACGAAACGCGTTCTTTGGTAGTGAAAGCTTCTTATTCACGGTTCCTTTATTCGCGATTTCGTTATTCGCGAATGAAACATTTGACACTACTTCAGGTATTCGCGGTTCTAAAATTAATGAGGCATAAGCACAAACTATTTTATAGCGCAATAACGTTCGATAGTGTAAATACAATAAGCAGTTTATCATAAATGTATTTTATTGTATTTTTAGAATAAAATCCTGGCATTAATTCGCATAACCAACCACTTTTAGTTGAATAAGCCGAACGTACTTGATAGAACCCGCTAAGTATTTGAAAAATATTGCCGTACCAACGCTTTACACGCGTAGGCATATCTTTATAAAACTGCTTACCTTATCTAATGCCTCGTACACACCTAATGCCTCGTACACACCTAAGGTGCAACATGTAATGCAACGTGTAACGCAACGCGTAATGTAACAAGTGTGGATGGATGCTGCGCGTTGCAGTTGGTGTTGCACCGAAGGCGCGCTGACGATCCGCGCGATGTCGGTTTTTAGCGCGCCATCAAAGGAATGTTCGGTTGCAGTGTGGACGGAAATTTTGCTAGACGTATAGTGTGTACGTACGAACGCGCACAAATGCTATTTGGGATTTGAATTTATTCGTTTATTTTCTTCCACTTAACACTGTCATTAATAATACTTTATAAATTCTATAGTTGCATGGACTGTTTGGATTTCTATATGTGTATTGTTTGTTTAGAAAAAGAAATGTCATGGGTTTAAACGTTCACAGTCAGAATCACGCAGTTCTACTGGTGCGCTTGGAGTAAAAAGTATATTACTTAATTCTGTGTAACAAAATTATCTCTTAATTTATTGCCAATACAGTAAATAATTATTTAAGATTGGGACGAAGAAAATACACTTTTGCTTTAACGGTTCTATGAGGAAAAAGAAAATTTATGGAACCTAAAAAATAAGGATTACAAAAAAACTAATTTAAAGTTAGATAGTTGGGATCAAATAGGTGAAGCTATGAGTACAACAGGTAAAATATGCAAGATAAAGATGGTTATGTGTTGTTACCAAACAGACGTGAAAAAGCCAAAGAAAGAAATAGTCAAGGCACTAGTACTTAAAGGTAACTAAGTTAATAAAATGTAGCATACAAACGATCTAAATATGAACTACGCACCTACGGGAGAAATAAATTGTAGAATCTTTATAAATAAGAACAAGATAATTCTTGTAAAAGTATAAAAGCTACAGCCAGATGATAGAATTGGTTCATGCGCGCATCCATACTCGACGAGCACTATGGAACATTTGTGTAAACAAAATGCGCGTTGTTTGTTGCACTGTAAAGTTAAAACCGTCCACGTTGCATTACACGTTACGTTACACGTTGCATTACATGTTGCAGCTTGAGGTGTGTACAAGGCATAATGCCTTACTTTCATTTATTACATAACTGCACTTCAGCTTTCTGTGCAATCTATACATAAGGTCATGTAAAAGCAAACAAAAATTAACTCCAAACCGGAAATAGGCGTTCTTCCGCTTAAAATAAAAGTTGAAATGTTTAACCGTTTACGTGGTGGTAAGTCTTTTGCATTTATATCACGGTCTTTTAATGTTAATGAATCAACTGTGCGATCTATCAAGGAGTTTGAAGAAAAAATAGGGAATTCTCCAGCTTCAAATTCTCTATAATCAAAAATTGTTCGAGACCAAGCAATTGAAAAAATAGAAGTTGCATTATCAGTATGGATGGAAGACCATAATCAAAAAAGAGTCCCCTTAAGTAATCATTTAATTCGTGAGAAGGCAAAGCGTCTTTACGCTCATTTGAAAGAACCCGGTGATGATGGAAAATTTCAAAAATCGGAAGGCTGGTTTAATAAATTCTTAATATAATTACATAATACAATTACATAACATCAGAATTGAGAAGCTCGAATCGAATAACTACAAAGCGCCCAAATCTAATTACAATAAGTAAAGTTATTCAAAACGCTGAACAATAAGTAAATCCAATATGTAAAAATATGCAGGGTGTTAATTTAAAAATAACAAAGTAGATGGCGACTTCTGGTAGAACTGGAAACGCTAGAAATCTAAAAATATTTTAATTGAAGAAAACACAATTGATTATATGTAGCAGATCCAAAACAAATAACTCTTATATACCAAATTTAATTAAACACTTCTACTTAAAAATGATTTCATAGGCGTGATAATTATTTTAAGTAGCTTAGGTATATAAAGATCTCAATTGGTTATAATTTCAGAAAATGCTCAGCAGAGGATATACATTAGAGCTGCTATCCGGATCCGGATCATTTTGGATCCGGATAATTTACTATCCGGATCTGAGTGCTATCCGGATCCACTATCCGGATCCACTATCCGAATCCACTATCCGAATCCCCTATTCGAAACCTCGCATGTGGATTTGCTATCCGAAACCTCGGATCCGAATCTGCTATCCGAAACCTCACATCCGAATCTGCTATTGAAAATCATCAAATTTGCATTCTTTATGAGATTTGTATCAATAAGAGTATTTTGTTCGCCAGTTCTCGCTAACATTAAAAAAATAGTAAAGAAAAGTTTTACGTTCCAACATTTTGCTTTGTAAAATAATAAAACAAATCAATATTATTCATTAATATTATAAGTAGCCAATAGATATTGCAATGTACAACGTTTTAAGAAGAAAATATCTACTTTATTGGTACGTTAAATAAATAAATAAAATGAAAAATCGGGAACAAAAGGTATGTATTTGGTCTGAAGAGAAACACAAATATAAGGTTTTACTAAATAAGAAATATGAAGTAGCAATTATGAAGTTAAGTCCAAATAAAAAAAAAGTTTGCAGTGGGACCTTTCTGCTCAATCCAGGTTTCGGATAGCGGATCCGGATCCGATGAGGTTTCTGATAGCGGATCCGGATCCGAAGTTTCTGATAGCGGATCCGGATCCGAGGTTTCGGATAGCGGATCCGGACCTGAGGTTTTGGCTAGCGAATCCGGATCCAAGGATTCGGATATCCGGATAGTTTTGGATCCGGATTTCCGGATTAATTTTATTGGATATCTGCAGCACTAATATACATACATATAGTGGGCTCTCTTCCACTTCTGTCGCGTCTACTACGTACTATGAAATAATATGTTGCAGCACTTCTCTGTAACAATACAGAGTGTCCGCGAAATACAAAGCATGCTTTTAAGGGATGATAGCTACAACGATTTAGAAGCAAAAACATATAATACACCTTGGGTCTATCTGTAAGCGTAAACGAAAAAAAAAATTATTTCTCATGTCACAAACTTCGACGCATACTGTACACCGGCAGCTGATTAGTACAAGATTTACGACGATTATAGGCGTGTGTTCTTGAAAATGGGCAACACGTCGAGCCTTTTCTGTAATACATTTTCTCCTGTCTCTCAAAAAAGTCCTTTTTTGGACCACCAATTTATCACAAATAAAAGAAAAGAACTCAATTTTGTAGTAGCCTTTACGAAAGAGCTTAAAGCGCCATAACATGATTTTATTCAATGCGACTTTCCCTCAACTTAAATTTTCATTTACCGATCGGAGGCTGCTATTAAATACGCCCTTTTCACTCTAACTTCAACATAACATCGATTTTATTGTCATAACATTATTAGAAAAACCGCAAAGGTACCTTTATTTTAAAACATATGGCCATTGACTTCGTACGATACAAGTTCAAGGTCGTATAAACAGATGATGCTTGGCCTGCATCTGCGCTTCTAACTGCATACGGGTACAGTATGGTGGAAGACAAATGACACCACGCTTCAATTTAAAGTATGAAATAATTCGTTTTCATCGTTGTTTTCAGTTATTTTCAACCCTAAATTTTTGATATGGTTTTTTGGTTATTTAAGAAGCAATATGGATGAGTTTTCTTGTGCAGTTTGACCAAATAAGGTTTTTCAGAAATAATTTTTTTTCTCGTTTACGCTTACAGATAGACCCAAGGTGTATATCGCGGACACCGTGTATAGCTGAAAAACTGTATAAACTAACAGCTAAGTTCATAGGCAAACCATGTCTATTTATTTAAAGGGTTGCTTGTTGCTCTCGTTTAATGCTTTATTTTTGTCGGTCAACCTTAACTTGAATTAGTGTAATCAAAGTATATTTTTCTTGATCGACAGTAGATTTAGAATAGACAACATACAGCATGGCAACTACAAAAACTTATTAACAAACTAATTATTTCTCTTTTTTATTGAAGCTGTCCACGATGTGAAAGAAACTGCAATAGATATAAATGAACTACCAAAAACTACAGGAGCCATATGTATGTGTTGGAGCCCTAAAGGTAAGCAGTTGGCAATTGGTAGCAACGATGGCAAAATTACTCAATACAAGCCCGACCTGAAAATTGCTAAAGTGATAGACAGTCCTCTATTAGAAGGACCCCAGTTTCCAATAGCTCTACAGTGGATCTCCAATTATCAATTTATTGCTGTGTACAGGTCAAATAAGGATGACAGTCAATCCAGTTTAATAGTTATAAATACGCCGAAGGGAGGTGGAATTACTTATATAAATTATGAAGACATTTGTTACAGTTATGGTAATGTTCGACCGCATCAGTTCTATATCCACTTTCAAAACGCATGGTAAGTAAGTTTACTAATCCCTTTCACAGATGTTGCTTAATCCTGTTTTAAAAAGATGATATAAGACAGGCTTTCACTATAAAAAAGAATCATGCTGTAATTAACATGTACCACGTGCGGCGTTTGTTTTAGTGTGCGGTACCGTTTCAAACAATAGCACACACTAAAACAATAATCGAAAATCATTTATGAAACACTCTAAATTACACAGCACTATATATACGGTTCGTGTAGATTTAGTTGTATAGGCAATCGAATATTGGCCAAACTTCGATTCGCAATTATTTTACTATAGATGGTACGTACGCTCGACACGAAGTAATCTTAGAACGATTCACATAGCAATATATGTAAAGTCGTTCCAAGATTTCTTTGTGTCGGGGTACAGTATGTTCTATGTAATTTCCTGTAACTTGTTGACGCAGAAATGTGCGACCTAAAACCGTGATATATTTATTAATTATACAAGGTGTCTGTAAAAGGTCTTTACACACGCCTACCACATATTCCTTAGATCAAAATAAGCCGATTTAAGTAAACTGCTGTAAAGTTGCTTAGTTTGGGCGCTATGAGGGCTTGAAGTTAAAATTTTGAAATCGTTTTTTTATTTTAAATTCAAAAGGGCTTATGCGATTTTAATAAGATTTGGCATGGTCAGTTAGTATTACTGGACGAATGTTTTGAGAAAATTTTAAGAAAATATCAATACCGGAAGTGAATGAAACACGAATGACCATTATGAAAATTGATCTATTTTTTTGCTGTCTGTAGTAGAGACACGAAATAATCTTTATTCGATAAAGTATTCAAAAACGATTAAATTATGTCTCTTGTAAAATTTTCTTATTTTTATTCGTTTTCGAGAAAAACGAAAAAAAGTGCTTATGGTCGTACATTTGAAAAAAGCAAAAAGTAATCCAGTCGACTATGATTTCTATCATAAACAAATGAATTTCGTATGGCTAAATCGAAAACGAATAGGCGTAGTAAGAGCTCACGGTTTGGGAGATTCTGGGTAACTTAGTTACTACAAAAACGGCACTCTTTATAAGAATTAATTACACTAATGGTTTCTGCGAAATTTGTATTTTAATAATTCGCATTAAGTTATTTTACTCAAAAATTATTTAAAAAATTAAATAACTGAAACATGAACACAAATTAATAATAAATATGTCACAAAAACTATTGAAGGTGTTCTCCATTTACACGCATACAAAGATTTATACGACGAAGGAAATTAAACTGTTCTCGTTGCAAAATTTCTCCATCACCTCTAAGATCATTTATTGCATGTTGAATACGTTGCCATAGTTGTGCTTCATTAGCCACAGGTGTCTTGTCGACGGGCTTAAGATGTCAGGTGGAGTTAAATCTGGAGAACGTAGTGGCCAATTTACAGAAGCGTCATTACTTCTATCTATCTCTTTGTTTGGGTATCCATTGATTTAGGTAGATTCGAACATCTACTGAAAAATGTTATGGAGCTCCATCGTGCATGTATCACATATCTCTCCGACGTTGTAGAGGTAAATCGTCTAACAAATCTGGCAATGTATTTTGTAAAAATTGCAAGTAGATGTCTCCCGTTTATCTTTGTGGAAGAATAACAGGACCAACAATAAAATTGCCAAACCATACATTTAGTTTAAATTCGTGTTCAAAATGATTTATCTTTATGGCATGCGGGTTTTCTACTACATAAACATGTTCGTTATGGAAATTAGTTACCCCTCTTCTTGTGAAACATGCTTCATCCGTAAACAAAATAGTGTTGCCAAAGTTTAAATCAGCTTCTCTTTGCCCATTAACAAAGCGACAAAAACCCAGGCGCAGTTCGGAATCATGTTCTAAAAAATCTTGAACTGCTATTTTATGGGATGGATATAGCAACTGTGCTCTAATTACTGCGTGAACGACATCTTTACATACTCCTACTTCCTTACCCATTCGTCTAGTACTTATTTCTAGATCTTCTTCAACACGTCCTAAAATTTCTTCTTTAACTTCAGTAACCCTTAGGGGAGTTTATAGCTATCCGTTCGTACGTTTACGTTTGTACGTTAACGGAAGAACAATTTTTTGCGGTTCATAGCGTTGCGTCTGTACGTATGTACGTCTATTGACGTATCAATTTCCTGTACTAACCTTTTTGTTGTGATAAATCTAACCTCATTTTTTTCATAAACGGATGAACGGACGCGTACAAAGTTCAATGTCGCACAGTGGGGTATTTGTCGATTCTAGCTGGACAAAATTGCCGTTGCATTTTTATGATATCAAATCGATTTATTATTATAACATTACAGTTGTATATTGAACTGTGTAACGTTTTAATAACATTTGTGCAACATTATCTTACTATATTATTGAAAACTGCAATATTTAAATTGCATTGTAATTTAATTCTAGTTATAATTACTATACAATTACCCTTGGCAATAATAAACCGTTTTATATCTTCTTATTATTTAAATAAGTATGTATAAGTATGTGTAAGTATTATTAATAGAATTATTGCTCTAATACTACATACTTATGTAGTATTAGAGCAATAATACGTAGGTATAATTAATAAAAACTTACTGATTTGCGGTAAATTAAGTAATGGGGAAACACAATCATTAAATAGGTACATATGTGTATATATTATCATATTGGACAAACGATTACGAAAACAATAGACGTAGAAGGATAAATTGATATTATATATATCTTGTGTAGTAAGAAAATTGTAATAAACATACAATTGCGTATACATATACCGATTTTAATCCTGATGGTCCAACAAAAAAGCGATAAAAATAAATTGAGTTATATAAACATTAAAATATTCCTAGGATGTCGATGGGCAAAAATGGGCAGGTAAACTACTATTTTCCATTTAGTTGAGACTCTAAGTAAACAAGTAATCGCAAATTCATCACTTAGAAACGCTTAGAAGTATAACTTTTTCTATTTTGAACAAAAAAAAATTAACTGTTATAAGAAATTTATCAAGCATTTTCAGGACAAAATATCTACTACAATAAAGCACATACGAGTGCAAAAATTTTACAGATTCATGTACATCCTTTGTTCTGATAAATCCGTAACGCTGCACTGCCAAAGTTTACTCTAAATAAAAAATTAATAATGGAATTTAAAGCACTGAACAAAACTATGTAAACAGACACGTCTGGCAGAATTAACAGTAAACTTTAAAGTAATGTACAATGTAAGAGGTTCGTATTTATAATAAACTGCTTACGGGTAATTACCCCTACGACCCTTAGTATATCATGTAGATCGGAAAGGAGACGGTAAGATCAATTTCGCAAAATAGATTTTTGTCCAGCTAGAATCGATAAATACCCCCCCACGCGGATAGACTGTGAAGCACATAAAAATAACGTGCTGTGATTGGTCAACGTACGAACGGATAGCTATGAACTCTCCTTTACAAAACGCTTCCTTCAATAATCAGCAGTTGCAGGAGCAAAGCGACGGGTATCCTGAAGACGTCGCTCAACAGCAGCAAACGTTGGGTGACTTCGACGATTTGGAAACCTTTCAGAATACACCCTAACGCACTCTCGAGTATTTCCTTCACAAAATCCAAATACCAATAGCATATCGGTATATTCTGCATTGGTGTATTGTAAGGTCATGATAAATCACGAAAAGTAAGCTTTCTAAATTATTATTAGAGCATTTAAGAAACTTTTGAACACTAACGACAATTCAGGTATTGATTTGACACTATTATTATTTAACCATGCGAAATTCATAGGCGACTGGATTACTCTTTGCTTTTTTCGAACACACGACGATAAGCACTTTTTTTTGTTTTTCTCGAAAACGAATAAAAATAAACAAAAATTACAAGAGACATAATTCGATCGTTTTTGAATACTGTATCGAATAAAAATTATTTCGTGTCTCTACTCCAGACAGCAAAAACTATATTTTTCATAATGGTCATGCGTGTTTCATTCACTTCCAGTATTTGTATTTTCTTGAAATTTTCTTAAAACATTCACCCAATAATACTAACTGATCATGCCAAATCTTATTAAAATCGCATAAACCGATTTGAATTTAAAATAAAAAAACGATTTCAAAATTTTAACTTCAAGGCCGCATAGCGCATAGCAGAGGTTTTCAAATGAACACTCTGTATGTATCTTACTCTACCCATATGCTGCTATAAAACTTAAAAATAGTCGCGTCCCTTTATTAAACATCATTACGCATTATTCGTACGGCGTTATTCGTAACACTGCCCCCTCCTTAGGATTGTTCCGTACCGGCTTCATGGAGATAACGGCACTTTGGTCCCTTTCTGCATTGTGATTTCTTAAAGAAATAGCAGGGCACAGTCTTTCTTGTCATTCCTGTTCTCCGTGGGTTGTAACAGCAAACCACGATTTCAATCCCAGTATGTCGAAACAATTCTTCGATCATACTTCTCACGATTTTCCAATACAATCCATCCAATCCGCATCCTAGCTTTGGTATGCTCGTCTGTTGAAGCCTTCTTCTAGCAGGTATTTCCTAAGACTTTCCAGAGCGTCCCACATCGTGTGGTAAGATGGTTATCCATAACTTGACTCTTTGGTCACCAAATAAAACAAGGGCCGGTTTTGAACAGTGGCGGCTTGTCCATAGGGTCATTTGGTCAATGGCCTCCCAAAAATTTTGACAATATATAAAGAAATATTAATTATTACGTGTTTTATTAAAATAGGTAATTTACTCGCAAAAGTCGCAAATATAATTAACTTAAAAACTTAAAATTTATCGGCCGTCCCTCGTATTCCAACCTCCTGAACATTGGGCTGGCGGTGCGAACTGTCCTCGTTATATTAAAATTACGCGGAAATATCCGAAGAACTCGCAGCGCCCGAACCGACCCGAACGTACGAAGCATATAATCTAGTTTAGTAGTTGGAAAAGTAGTTTTCGGATTTATCTGTAGTTCCTGTGTTTATAATATAATTTATAACAGTGAACCATTGTGAACATGTGTTTTAACCTTGTTTTAACAACCTTCTTTTAGCAAAGTTTGTCGAAAGTGCGAGTGTGTTTATAGCGATTTGTTTGTGATCTTTATTGAATCTACCAGATTTTCATTAGATTTTTTTTCGTTTGAGTTTATATTACTTTTCTTTTAATTCGATTTAGTTTAGTGTACATTTAGAAATAAAATAATAAGCAAAGTAATATCTTGAATTTTTTTTCGCCAGTATCTCAATGTAATACGTTATTGTAATAAAATAAGAGCATATATATATTGTTTGGTAATTATTGTCAACCTTAATGCATACTTTCGTGCATAAAGGTATTTAACGTCGATTATTTACTTTAAAAACAAATTATGGGATTTTAACGAAGGTGTTATTCAACACTTTTCCACTGCTAAAGAACGAAGAATGGACCTCCAGTTTAAGACTATTTAAAGCGGAATTTAAAGGTAAAATATTTATATTTTTTAAGTATGCCTATTTTTTAAATATATTTTTGACCTCCCAGTATAATTGACCACGAGCCGCCACTGGTTTTGAACAGTTTGGTATAGGACTTTTCCAATTTGTGGTTGCTGTTTCTTAAGGCTCTCAGTCCCGCCAAACTTTTGCCGAAATACGTTGACAATTCCTTTCTGCATCTTAAGGCCTTTGGTCACGCAGTGTGCCAAGGCGTGGTTTCCGGGGGACAAAAATAGGTCTTGTTGGATTTCCGTCGTGACAGTATAGCGAACCTTACGTCCTTGTCCATAGTTAGCCATGAATTCTTCGTAAGTAACCTCGGCAGTTGGAACGTTACAAACCCGGACATTCTGTTCGCTGTTTTCCTCGTGGTTGTTTCCGAGGAATAAGGCAAGTCGGTTGAAGTGGACCACTCTGGGTTTACCGTTCGGCTTTCGTCTGATGCGATAAATTACATCGTTAATCCTCTTGACTACCCCGTAGGGTCCTTCCCATGATCGCTGTAGTTTGGGGAAATATCCACGACACCGCTTAGGATTATACACCCATACAACATCTCCTCGTTGGTATGAGTTTTCGTCCGCTTTGATGTCATAACGCTCCTTCATTCGGTCACTTGCCTCGTGGATGTTAGTTCTTACGGTGCTGTGGATCTCATCCATTCGCTTCCTGAGGTTAGACACGTAGTCTTCTCCAACTACTTCTTCGTCGGACTTGAAACGAAACTTCAAGTCACATGGTAGTCGTAGTTCTCTACCAAAAATTACGTTGGCCGGGCTTTGACTTGTCGTTTCATGAGCCGATGCTCTATATGCCAGAAGAAATAGGGTGAGTTGTTTGATCCCAATCACGTTGGTGGTCGGGCGACAGTTTTTAACAAATTGTTCTGTTTCACTGTTCGATTCATTCGTTCCATCATGCCATCGGACTGTGGGTGCAAAGCAGTTGTCCTGGTTTTATGGATCCCCAATATTTTGCACACGTCTTGAAACACTACTGACTCGAAATTGCGCCCTTAGTCAGAATGCAACTCAAGTGGCACACCAAAACGGCAGACTAATTCTTTGACCAGCACTTCTACTAACGTAGTAGCTTCCTGGTTAGGTAATGCGTAGGCTTCCACCCATTTACTGAAATAATCCATTGCTACTAAAATAAATTTATTTCCACTATCTGTCGCAGGAAATGCACCAGCGATGTCGATTGCAATACTTTCGAATGGAGTGCCCACGTTATATTGCTTCATCGGGGCTATTCTTCGCTTATGGCGTGGCGTTGGCGGTGGCACAGGTTACGCACATCCTACACCAATCCTTGACATCTTCTTTGCAATTTATCCAATAGAAGCGCTCTTTGACTTTTCCCAAAGTCTTTCGGATTCCCAAGTGCCCTCCCGACGTGCCATCATGAAATAGTTCTAATGTTTCACAAATTCTTTCCTTCGGGACAATTACTTGTAATTTTGTGTTCGTTCCATCATTGTTTTCCAGCGTTCTTTTCAGTAGACCATTTTCCACCACTATGGAGTCCCACTGTGCCCAATATGACCCAAGTTGGCCTGGTTCCCGTCCTCTTCCATTCCAGTAACACTGTCAAATCTGGATCTGACTCTTGGCCATTTCGGATTTGGTCCTCTCTCCATTGGTCATCCATCACGCAGACTCTGTTGCAAGAGGCCACCTCTTTGCCTTCTGTACGAGTACAGTGTGCACAATCTTTGGGGCAGAGTCTTCGGGATAACGCGTCTGCATTACGATGGCTGGTTCCTGGTCGATGTTCTGAATCGAAATCGTACTCCTGCAATCGTTCGATCCATCTCGCTACTTGTCTTTCGGGGTTCTTAGAGCTCAGCAGCCAAGTACTTGCAAAAATGCTAGATTGATTTTACTACTGCAAATAGTTATCTCCTCGTCACATAGTAGTTACGTTCTGGCTTTGATAACACCTGGCTGAAGTAGGCAATTACTTTCTCTTCTCCGTCCTGTAGTTGGGAGGGGACTCCTCCGATGCCTACATTGCTAGCATCTGTGTCTAAGATGAATTTCC
>SMLS01064052.1:0-13484 GCA_004785975.1 Popillia japonica
GGGTATAGGTATATCTTACTTAGACGATGTAATCGTGCAGGAATTTTTTTGACGCTCGTGGTTTATTGGAAAACAAATATTAGTTTTACGCGTAGCCATTAGTCACACTCTAATTGAAAAATGTATCAGTTAGCTGCCAAAAAAAACGATACGGTTGTTTATACAATAGTGTGATTGAATTTAGTCTATTAGCAAATATGATGACTAAATTTTATAAAAGAGAACAGAGGTCAGAGGTCAGCCTGTGCTGTTATTCGACGTTGTACGATAGATGTGTAGCCTCATACTCTAATATACTCAGTGACATTATAAGTGTTACACCCAGAAGGAATCATTTGCTTAACTTGATAATTTGGCCATATGCATTTTCATTGGATCGATGTTTTTTCTCTTGAAAAAACATTTCGATTTGATCGAAATATCAAATTGCTCTTATATGTATATAACAGCAAATACTTGATACGAACAGACAAACTCCCTAGACATGAGCCCCATAGAAAACATCTGTAATATGTATATGATGCATCTATGGGAATTTATGAGAAACCATGAAGATTCACAGAGTGGAAATGCAGTATGACAGAAAGCAGTGATTGCGAGTGGAGGATATTTTAGAACATATTAATTATTTTCTTCGACAATTTTATTTCTTTGTATAGAATTTTATTTATTTTATTACTTATTATTTTTGTATTTTCACGTTTAGAGCTTCGACTTTTATTCTTAGTATTGCTTCTTTTTGTCTTATCTTTTTTATTTTATTGATTAGAATTCTATTTTTTTGTTAGGTATCTGTTACGAAATTTTTTGTAATAGAATTAAAATTCTTTATATTATTTATATATATATATTGATAATAGTTATAGAGGATGTCAAATGAATAGTGTCGGAAAAATAAATAGTATAAAACTAATATCACAAGAAAGGTAAATCCAAAAGAATTACGATCATATATTAAAATATTTTTTCCTTTAATAATTACCAAATTTTGTTAAATAAATTTTGTTGAATTCGAGCCTGACATGTGCGTACAAGAAAAAAAGGGACGCTGCAAAAATTTCTAATAAACATAAACAGATATTTTTTATCAAGTTGAATGATATGTAAATAAATGCTTATTGTACTCTATCAATGCATTTGTTTACGAAGCAGCTTTGCTGCTCAATAAATTGCACATGTGGTCTTTTCACAAATAGGTATTCTATTTATAACAAGGTCAAACATTTACTGCAGGTTTTATTCATTTCGACCTGTTTATCTTTTCGTAGGAATCAGGTGTTTTTATTTTTTTCATTACAGAAACCTTCAATATTAAAGCACGACGAGATATTATTACCTAATGATCTGGTAATTAAAGATTTACTATTTGAGATCGCGTTCTTAGTTAATAGTTTTTCCTTTTCCAATAATTAGTGGGAGTGGTAATGTTTTTCCAAAATAGGCTACTATGTCATTTTAGACTGGTGTTCGGGTAAAATGACATACGTGTAGGAAGGTTGCAAAAATGATAAAAATTTAAAGAAGTCATTTAATAACAGAAGAAAAACTGTAGAAACGTTCGTAGGTATCTATATATTTATTAAAAAAAACTACAAAAATATGCTTATTTATGATAGACATACATATGTATGTATAATATAAATAGACACCACCGCCGGCGGTCCAGAGAAAATCAAACTATTGCATTGTCAAAAATAATGACGACTGGTGCAACGAGAATAGGATAAAGATTAGTATAGATAAATGTGCCGTGGTAACATACACTACGTTAAACAATCCCTTATTCTACAGATATAATTTGGATAATATCACTATTCCACGGCTGACTGAGATTAGGGATTTAGGTGTTCTCTTTGATCAGCGCTTGCAGTTTTCACGCCACATCGCTACCATCTGTTCGTCGGCCATGCAGTCACTTAATTTCATTATTAGATCGTGTAGAGGATTTACAAATACGAATGCCATGAAAATGTTGTATTACGCTTTTGTTCGATCTAAACTGGAATATGCATCTTTAATTTGGTATCCGCTTTATACGTATCAAACGTTGCAGTTGGAAAGAGTCCAGAAAAGATTTTTAAAATATATGACGTTCAAGATCTGTGGTACCTACCCTCCGCGGGGAACTGATTACAATCATCTTCTCACGGAACATAATTTTGTCTCTCTTTCTAGCAGGAGAGAATCTAGCAGTGCTAACTATATGATAAAGTTAATAAACAACCAAGTTGATGCACCGGAGTTATTGTCATTGGTAAATATAATCATACCTAGATATAGCACTCGATCGACAGAAACTTTTTCTATACCCAAGGCGAGAACCAATGTAATGAGTAAGTCACCTATAGTGCATATGAGCAGAAACGCAAACAAGATTTTTTCCGATCCTTTTCATGTTCTTTCTCCTTCCCTAACCCATTCATCCTAGTATTGAAAGATTTCATTTCACTTAATAATTTTATTATATATTCTATAAACTTTTGATTTTGATTGTGTCATACTACTGGATATTTGCTGCACTGCACTGTCTTTGTCTTTTTCTTTTTTTTTACATTGTCCTGTAAATGGCATCGTCTGTTGGACAATAAAGATTATTATTATTATTATTATTATTATTATTATTATTATTATTATTATTATTATTATTGTCATAACAAGGGCATGGAAATGATGTTACTTGAGGCATATGACACCTTACATGATTTTGTTCTATTTGGTTTTGCATAATGTTGTATACTTGTTGATTTTCTGTTATCCTTATATTTTAATACGTAGATTTTATAGACATAAATATAAAAATCACCTGCCATTTTTTGTAAAATATTTTATTTGCTGGTACAAATTTTAAACATTTGACCTCTATACAGTTTCTTCATCCGTTGCTGCACGTTTGAAAATACTTATAATTTTAAAATGTTTGTGACGTGTTATTTACAAAAATTTTACTATTTCTATGCAATCTAAATTTGTTGACAAGTTTCTCATTTCCAATTGACAAGTAAGTTCTCTGTTTCATATTCGCTTCATTTTCTTTCTTTGTTATAATTTCGTCAATGTTTTATGTTTTACATTTGTGAATTATCTTAGACATTTCAAACTATATATAGAATTTTTTAAACTGTGTATATCTATTAGTTCTAACATTTACACTATTCTTATATTGTTGGTATTTTTAGAACCTCCTGAAGATGGCCTCTGGCCGAAACATGTAGAGGTATTCCTAAATAAATTTTATGTGAGAAGGACTCCATTTTTCATTTTATCATACAATTATATAAGATTGCAGGGCAACTAATGGTCACTCTAACAAACACCGGCCAACGCCTGTTAGACGCGGCAAAATTCAGATAATTGCAGTATGTCATTTTACCCGAGTGTTTTATTTTAGGCAGAATTCCCCTACATTAGCAGAAAGCCTATTAAACAGAAAACTTATCAAACAAACCCAAAATAGTTTGTATTTAGTTATACAGACAGCTAAGAAGACCGCAGAACAAGCAATGTATTTGGAGGTTCACCTAAAAAAATGTGGCATTTTTGCAACATGATACCGACGTGTTACTTTCGCCAGCAGCAAAAACTACGATAATAACGCTATCAGAGATATTTCATCTAGTTGCAAGAACACAACAGAAACGCACAATTATCTTCTTTCTGAGTAAATTATAAACCGTAAAAACTGTTCCAATAAACGAACTTTACTTTAAATCTTATATGTAAATAATTTTAAAATATAAATTCTTGCAATGAACCTAGAACAAACAATTAAGCTATCTATTAACAATATCAATGTACCTAGTTCCAATAAAATTTAAATTTTTTCCCAAAGGAAACGCAAATGCAATTGAGATCTTCCCTGTGGTTGTCCGATCGCAAATCCAATTTAAATCAAATCAACTCAATTTACAATTAGTTTGATTTACCGCAGCAGTTTATCTGGTTTTCTCGCTTGTGTTCGAGTAGGTACACGGAAAAGGCATAAACAAAGAGGTAAAATCTTTATTTGTCGATTCTCCTCGTCAGTTCGCCAACCCAAAAAAAAAACTCAAACAAATTGATAACTTTTTTGTCATTGATGCGCACGAATTTTGTATTCAAGTACAACACTAACTTCCTTTATATCTAATTAACTTCTATACGATTAAGCTAATAATAGTAACCGTTATACATGAATTGAAGTCGAGAAAGAGTATAAAATTAATAATTGCTACACAACGAAGTTTTCTAATTTATTTTTAATAAAACTTCTACTATTATTTTACGATAACATTATTTGAGTTTCACAATTAAACATAAAAGCTTCTCTGCGTAGCTCCAGAAATATGCCAACTTACTACGCTAAACTGAACACGACGATCCCTTAATTAGTTTAACTTACACGATAAGCCCGGCCGCAATTTAGAACTTTACTGCGAAGTCGCAAAGTTTATATTAGAAATAAAAATCATCAACTTCACTTTGCTAGTGCTAGTTTTGCCACTGCCACTGTTAAAGTATAATCTCCAGAATAATTGTTTTCCTGGAGAACAGCTCCGCAGCTAGATATAATCTTTCGCCAGTATTCGCAATGTGTTTATATGCTCCGCCTTTCTGATCCTCACTTAACGCATTAGGTAGCTTGTTAGACGTTTCTGTGTCACAAACAACTCAAACAAAGTGCTACGTGACCTACATATATGTATGTATCAATATAGTATTACTTAGCATTCTAACATGTTGAAGGAAATTGGAAACAATCTTAAGTAGATAACATTTTCTTTCAGTTTTCTTGTATGTATTTTATAGTTTGTTTGAAAATTAGCGGAATATGCCTAAAGAATTATTTAATAATTTTAACTACAAAAATGTGTAAAGACAACTTGAGTGAAATTTTTCCTGTCATTACGGGATATCAAAGTCTTCAATGCAGTAGGCAGCGGTTATGAAAGCCTACATTCAACTATTTGGAATCTTTACAGGGCGAAAACTTACTTGAAGACGACTTCGAAACTGTGTAAACCACAGAAAGACTTGTTACTTACTTATGCAGTCCCCTAAAAGAAATAATTTAATGTAAAAATGCGTAAATATAGTAAAAAAGCCATTTCAACTTTTTATCATAGCTGTCAAATTATGAACGTAACATATCTGACAGTTTTCAATTGTGGCACAATTATTCTTCCCTCCTTAAAAGGTGTAACTGCCAAAAAATAGAATTTATGCGCGCGTAGCAGCAAGTCTAAATTGGATCAAGTGAAGAGGAAAACAATGTTGACCAAAAATGTGTGCCAGAAAGCCAAAAACCAGCTACTAAGAGAGCAAAGCCAACTATGTGGTTGATATGATATTGTGGACTGGATTTGATAGAAAAGGAGGTAAGAAACTACACAACAATGACGAAGCTAACATAACTAGCTTATGTTTGTTAGTTCAGTAAGTTGGAAAACTCCCAACAGAGGTCAGGTCCCTCGTAGGATTACTCGTCTCAAGGAATCAAAGTCACAATAATAGCTGTGAGGAAAAGTCATCTACGTTTTTTATCAATAGATGGCGTTGACCCCAATATCTCGCAGTCTATTAATCGGATTGTATTGGACTATACATTTTTTTTATAAGTGCCCATGGGCGGGTGATCCCATGCGGCCGCTCGGGCAAATAGGCCTATTGTGCCCCCATATCGTTTAGGCCTTCCATCCCAGTTGCACCCGTGAGAAAAAGTGTGTAAGCTGGTCGAGAGTTAGTTTCTCTAGTTTGGGTTCGTCCAATCTCGCGACCCCAAAGTAGCTCCGCCACCCCTCGTCCCAAGCAGGGCAGTCGGAAAGGAGATGCACTTGAGTTTCCTCCACGTCTCAGTGCCCAGTCAGGATGCCTGTTCGCATCCTTAGCCGGGGCCTGGTCATGGAGACAGCTATACGGAGCCTATCGTGGTAAGGATGAACACCCAGGATTTTACAGTATCTCATTCCAGTGAGTCCCCTCCAGTGGGACCGGTGTGTGGCAGCGAGCTGAGTTCTGACGAAGGCCTTGACGCAACCATAGGAGCTCCCACACGTCGGTTCCGAATCTATGTGTGGTTGCTCACTGGCTGCTCTGGCTAGCCCGTCAGCAATTTCATTACCCCTAATCTCAGCGTAACGCTGTAAAGTTCTGCCAGTTGATTCAGCTTCCTGTGGCAGTTCAAAACTACCTCAGAATCAAACTTGATAGCCTGTAATGCCTGGAGAGCACCCTGGCTGTTCGAAAGAATTTCCACCACTTCATTTCTATGCGAGGAGGTTAAAATTCCTTCCACGCACGTCTGAATGGCTATAATTTCAGCCTGGAAAACGGAAGGTGAGCGCCCCAGGCCGATGGATTCACCCTGTGACTCCCCATCGTTTCAGATTCCAATGCCCGTGCCATTTGGCGTTTTGGAGGCATCTACAAACCAAAGCTGGAGCCCATGTTTGCGATTGCAGATGTCGGATAAAGCAGTCTCCCTGGTGGGGATGTCTACTTTATAGTTTCGAGTGAAACTAAGGACTATACATACTCGTTGGGGAGATTAATTTGTGTAGAAAGAAACATCTTTTTGCCAGTTCTGTCATAAATGGAATAAAGAGAAAATACGTTACATTTTACAATATTATTTCAACAAAGGCTAAAAATTGTGAATGAAGTTTATGGGCGGCTTTACTATAACTAACAAAAATATACAGTTTTTACCTGTCATTGTGAACGACGATAAAAATCATTGAAAAAGTAAATCAAGGCCGGCATAGGAGCAAGGTACAGATTGCAGAAGAGTTAAATATCACTCATACAACTGTCTTGGACAATTTTTGGAAGGCTGGGTACAGCAACAAGCTCGATGTTTGGTCCCACATCAACTGACGCAAAAAAAATCTGCTAGATCGCATTCCATCTGTAAATCTCTATTAAACCGCGACAAAGTCGACCCATGTGTTAAGCGTATGGTTATTGGAGATGAGATATACAAATCCACGACAATAATATACGAAAACGATAATGGTCAAAGGCCGGCAAAGCGCCTCCGACCGTCACCAAGCCTGATTTGATGGCTAGAAAGCTTTTACTATCTGTTTTGTGCGAGCATAATGGGATCTCATATTATAACCACCCCCAACTTAGCCAAACACTAAATTCCGAAGTATATTGTCAGCAATTGAACTATTTAGCGTAGGCTGTCAATTGACCAGAAACTGCCGGAATTAGCCAGTATGAAAGGAGTTGTTTTTCACCAAGACAACGCCAGGTAACACACGTCCTTGATACCGCGCCAGATGCTTCGCTAGCTTAGTTGGGAGGTTTTCATATATCCTCCTTATAAACCAGCGATTATCACTTATTCAGATCGCTATAAAATTTCCTTATAGGTACTACTGGCTTCAAGTATTTTGCCATCGATGACTTTTCTTCGCCTATTACTTCCGACGGTTGCCCAAACATAAATATGCGAATCAAGAGCAGTAAAATCATTGGAAATGAGAATTTTGTAATTATTAAAAACGTGTTTGCAAATAGTACAACTTATTATTAGTACCAAACTATTTCTGACAGCTGTTTTGTAAAAATATCATTTTACTGGAGACAGCAATTTGGGAAGCATTTAAATTGTCTTGTGGGGAAATGTATTCTACTCCGATTCTTTGTTGTGTAGTAATGGATGTATTAAAATGCTTAAAGTTATAAATGTAGATACTGTATCTGAATTCAGGAGAAGAATTGTTGTCTTTTTCTTGCAGAGGAAGCTAGCTGCAGCGGCTTCTTAAGCTTTTTTATCTACAATTGCAACACTTGCTGTGTAATCGTAAATTTGAAGATATGTTTCAAGCCAAACTAATTTGTGCAAAACTGTATATCAATGTACAGAAACTAATTTATAATATACTCAGTGGCATTAGAAGTGTTACACCCAGAAGGAGTAATTTGTACAATTTGATTTCATTCGAGGCTTTGAACTTTCTTCATATCATCCAGGATTAGTTCTTTCGTTGACTGCGCACTACTGTCGTCAACCCTTGAACTGAAAATTTCTAGCAAATGTTATCGTTTCGTTACTTGCCAAAAAGCAAGTCAAACACATGATTCCTTCTGGGTGATACTTTGCTTTAAATATTTTTTTTTATTTGAAGCCATTTTTTATTTGGATCTGTTGAATTTCCATGTAAATTCGTATAATTTCTTGTGCAAAACATTCTATATCGAACGAACGATTCGCCATCTAACTTGGTGTTCAGAGTAGCAACGCAAAAATTGACATAAAAACGCTACACAGAACAGGCAAAAGCTACCTGGCGTAGAGTGAAAAACATTGGAGGCATCCATCAAGAGACTTAACAGAGCTTCATAAAAATTGTAATCGCAAAAAAATATAAATAAACTACTTCAATTTATTTTTATAATCGTCAAGTTAGAAAATATCATAATACACAAAAATAAACTGTCTGATGTTACAAAATACCATTTATTTCCTAAAGAGGCCTAATCGTGATTAATCGCCGTGAAAACCGTGTAATCGCCAGTTAGGTCGAATTAGTCATCCAATGTTTCAGTATAAAATCAATAGAGCACATACTCACATCCGATTTCAACGTTAAACCGGAAATTAAAACGTATACGTACATACATATATTGTAGTTAACCGATCCTTGAAATTCTAAATATGCATTTCTATATTTTTACTTTATATTAGTATTCGTTCTTAATTAAAACTATTTATTTTTCAAGTGTTTAAATATATTTCTAAAAAAGTAAACAAAATGCGCTGAAAAATTAGAATAAATGATTGAATAATTTTGCAGATGATTAAAAAAATTACAAAGCACATTATTATTAAAAATGTAATTAAAAAATCCTACCGCTGTTGCGTTAATTAATTTTACGCTCTTCCTCTTACGCTGTTTGAGAAGCTTTGATTATGCTTTAATTAAAAATATTGCGAACAAAATTAGATAATGAGGTGCTTTCTTTGCATACTCGGGAAATACGTCACAAATAATCAGTCGAATTTAGATCTTGTCACACTATTTAATGAAGAATAGTTACAAATATGTTAGCGTAATTAAGTACAACACTAGTCGACGTGAATATAAAGTGCTAGTTGGCATTTTACAAATTAATAAATGAAATAACTTAGCAGGTGTTAAGACTTAAGCTAACCTATGCCTGTCTAATTTGGTAAATTAAAACTACACAGAAGCAAGCAATTACAAAACTCACAAAGGTACAGAGGTTAGCTTGCCTGTATATTACACTGCCTTTTAGAAGCAACGCTAGAACAGTGCTAGGAAGCTACTGCTAATATGCCTCACTTACAAGGAGAGTTTGTCAGATGTTAATCTCAGTTTTGATCCCGGCTTTGCCATTGGAACACTTTTGTAAAATATTATTCATAGATGATCAGCCGTTAATTTTTTATGAGGTGGTTGCCTCCCCCCCCCCCTCTTCCCATAAGTCTCGCATACTGAAATTTTTTCTTAAGGCAATAGATCGAGGGGTAAAGCCATCAGCTGGTAAAACTGTAGGTTGTTGGTTCATGCCGCCAGTGGAGACGTTTTTTTTAATTTTTGTTTATTTGTTTTTTATTTTTTTTTTGTTTTACATTAAATATTGCAATGCAAATATCTGTAATTCTATAAAGAATTACGAAAGAAATTAACCATAATCCTATATAATTACCAGATACTAATGAGGGGCATGCATTTAAATATTTGGAATAAATGTTTTACCATGAACAAAATATTCGTATAATCTGTTATTGTTAACTTTAAGGAAATATATTTATCATAATCCTATTACTATCCAATGCAATTTATCCAAAATGCATTTATATGTAACTACTGATCCTATTTATTATTACTGTTACTAATGTAATTAACCGAAATCAATTTATATGTGATATTTAGTACAGATATTATAGAATTGCAGATATTTGCATTGCAATATTTAAAAAGAAATTAATAAAAAACAGATTAATAAACAAAAAAAAAAACGTCTCCATTGCGGTGCGAACCAACAACCTAGTTTTACCAGCTGACCGCTTTACCTGGTCTTCCACAATAATGTTAATGTTAATGTTGATGTTAAGGTATAAACGTAATGGTAACGTTGAAGTCTGTTCACAATAATGTTAATGTTAGCGTTATAAGGTTTCAATTTTCAAAATTCGCGGCTATAAGTGGGAGGAGCGTTAACTAACGTGTCAAAATAGTAAACAAATAAAACTATTTCTAGTATAGGGTTTCTGCTTAGCAACAATGCGCATATTCCAAAACACGTTTTTCATTGGTAGATGTTAACCATGATGGTAAGAAATCCAAATATCGTTTTGAACGTTAACATGATGATTTAACATTAACACTACCATTACCATTATTGTGAACACTGTGTTAATTGCTACATATTTTGCGTTTTAACATCCAATCTAACATTACCATTACTATTAACATTAACATTATTGTGGAAGCGCCCTATCGCTCGAGCTATTACTGCCTTAAGAAAAAAATTCACTATGCGAGTACTTATGCGGGGATTGCAACCACCTCTACCTTTAAAAACTCATAAAGAATTAACGGCTGGCCATCTATAATTAATATTTTACAAAAGTGCTCTAATGGGTCCCCACTACCAACTGGCAAAGCCGAGATCAAAACTGGGGTTAACATTTGACAAGGTCTCCTTGTTAGATCTTGAAGCAAGAATGGGAGTATATGGGCTGAAATGTGGTGAAAATTAGCCCAACCCAGAGTATTTTGGGGCATGCCAGAATAACCACCGAGATGACAAACCCTAACTTTGATATGGGATGTGACACAGTGACTCCTAAACTCTCCTTTGACAAACCTTGCAAGGTTGCCCTAGGTTGGGATAAGTGGAGAGTAAAACAGAAACCTGGAATCCGATCCCGGATCTGGTACGCAGACGGGTCAAAGAAAACGACAAATTCTAAAGCAGGTATATATGGTGAAACCTTGAATCATGAAAAAGATATGATAGCAATATACCGCCGTGCATCAAACGGGAATACTACCAATAGAGCTTTATGCCCGACCGGCATTGGAAAAACAACCTAAGAGTCAGCTGATGCATATCCTATCGGATAGTCAGATAAAAACATTAGCATCTTATCAGATAACTGCAAAATTAGCTTGGGACTACCTGAAAACCCTCAGAACCCTGGGAAAACATAACAACGTTACTTTGGTATGGATGCCGGGGCATAAGGGCATAACAGGCAATAAATACAATAATATTCATCGGATGTGGCTATAACTAAGGTTGCAATAAGTGGTGCAGTGGCTAATTGAAAACACACCAAGTACACTTAAACAATGTTTAACGGCAGTTACAGAGCAAACGGATGACGGGACAGCCATCCCACCATTTAGCAGCGGGTGTGCTGACTCGTAACTAATTGTAAGTACAGCTTAGAATAGTGACTAGTTTGCTAACAAGATACGGCTGCTAGGGAATAGAAGATGAACCTGTTTTCAGACTATGCAATGGGGATAACAAGACAGCCTCCCACGTTGTATTTGAATGCGCTGCATTGGATCAACTTGGAGACTATCATTGCTGTGTATCAACTAACCTACTAACAGGTCTACCGGAAAAAGGTTTGCCACACAGAAATAAACATAGTAAAAGGAACAAACTTTTTTATGTAAAGACATTCACTAGGCACGGAATAATACAGTAGGCCATAGGCCGCGGTGTTAAGGAGACCATGTAACCGGTTGTTCAGTAAGTTTCTAGAAGCACACATAGATGAACTAGAACTTACCTTTCTTCTAGGAGGTCCATCTTTCATCAATTCTTTCTTATCTACCTGTTCTCTGTCTCTGACAACTTCAATAGTTATTGTTAGCAAGTCAGCTTGTTGAATTCTAAATCTAATTTATGTTCACAATCTGATTAGTAAAAAGTTGTATTGCTTTAAATCTGCACCTGATACATAAGTCTCCACTGCGCCTCTTGTTCTTGATCTTCCCCAGTTGGATCGTGTTTCCATCTAATTTATAAAAATAATTGTGAGGTTGTTCTACCTACTTCTTACTGGTTTAAACCAGTAGGCAAAACTTGCTGTTTGTATGTTTTTGTCTAATTGTAAGTCGCATGAACAGAAATCTTATTGCTCAAGTCACAATATCAGCATTTATCTCCGTGTTTTGCAATCATGCCTGTAGTTATAACAAAACTTTACTTTAATCTGGAGGATACTTTATCTGTTTTCCAAAATTTTTGCTGCTATATCTAGTGCTAATTCTAATTTTGTGTCAGAATCTGGGCAAAAATGATTCTGGAAAAACTTCATCTTCTGTCCATGTCAAAAGAGACTACTTCCAATGCGTTAAGCATGCAAACCGCAACGCACTTCCAACAGATTGAGTGAATGTGCAGTTCAGCACTAGCAATCCAGATTACGAGATATTTTGTATGCATAAATTTTAATGTTTTATGAAGATATGAGCAGATAAGCTATCTCCCATGATAAGTTAAGTTATTTTCCATTCGTTTGCCTTTATTAGCTAGTCATTTGTCAAAGCGTTGACAATTACTCACTCACTTGTGAACAATTTTAGCCCGTCCAACCACATGCTCCTGGCAGACAGTCTTTTCAGGTGGCCCAACCTCCAACAGTGATTTTTTATATGTCAAACATCGTATTGACACAGGACCTACGGTTTGACTTCCTTATCCGAGAAGAAGCCATGTTTCCTAATTTTTATCCGACTTAAAAATTATCAGATTCAGCTAGCGCGTCAACGTCCTACGCTTAACTTGAAAGGCGAACAGGCTAACCATATAACCGCCTATCCTGATACAGCATACATTTATATTCGTCTGGAACGTCAAAAAAGCCCGTTTTGTCAAAATTGTATTGGAAAAGTACTAGCTTAAAATTTATTGAGTACACACATATGCGCAAAATTTTCGTCGAATCATTGTTACACGAGAAATAGTAGACACTAACAATGCCTTATACGAATGAGTTCAAAAATCAAAACGCAATAAAAGCGAATATTAAGCACTGATACCGGCGCATCCACCAAAAATTATATCTGTTATATCTTTTTAAATCATGCAAACCTAAAGCTTATTACTAATTCATTGTTGCCGCTGCAGAAAATTACTACCTCATTAAATTCTTGAAACACTATTTACCCTATTCTCCGAATATTATCGTAATCTAACCGTTTTATTCATATCTTCCTAGAAATAATTTCCACAACGACCGCATCAATACTTTCAGAACTCGTAGCCTGAATTCCTGCGTTTTCCTAGATTTAATAATGGATCCGTTCGTTCACATTGACACGGTTTTAACTCGTACAACTGCTACTATAACGACTCCTCGTGTACCTACAGCATTTAACAATAATGCAACTTCGTGAGAGCAACAAGAGTTTGATCGATTCAACCACCGTCTAGGGAACAAAGATGGTAACACCGCTAACAATACAAACACAACAGATCTAAAACCGCCAAGGCGGTACAACCTC
>SMLS01064054.1:0-10485 GCA_004785975.1 Popillia japonica
TTTGACATTTTCCGCGATATTTTTGACATTTCTTAAAAAAAAAAATTCGACATTTTGACCTTTTTAAATTACTCATATTTTTGACGGTTTTCTTTGTTCGTTTATTGCATTTTTGACATTTCTTCATTTAAAATTTTTTGACAGTTTTGATATTTTTGAGTCTTTGACATTTTCCGCGTTATTTTTGACATTTCTTTAAAAAATTTCTTTTAAGTTCTGACGGTTTTGACATTTTTCAGTCTTTGACATTTTCCGCGATGTTTGACATTTCTTTAAAAAAAAAATTTTCGACATTTTGACTTTTTAAAATTATTCATATTTTCGATAATTTTCATTTTTTAACATTGTGATCTCTTCTTCTTTTTTATATTTTTGACGTTTTTTTTGTTCCTTTTTTCCATTTTTGACATTTCTCCATTTAAAGTTTTTTGACGGTTTTTTTGTTCGTTTATTGCATTTTTGACATTTCTTCATTTAAACTTTTTTGACGGTTTAGATATTTTTCAGTCTTTCACATTTTCCGCGATATTTTTGACATTTCTTTAAAAAATTTCTTTTTCGACATTTTGACTTTTTTAAATTATTCATATTTGACATTTTAGATTTTTTAACAGTTTTGCACTTATTTTTTTTGTATTTTGATAATTAAACTTTTTCAGTTCATATTTTTTTACGGTTTTGACATTTTTCACACTTTTTGACATTTTCGCGTAATTTTTGTTTTTTTTTTGTTTTTTAGAATTATTGCTTTTTTGCCATTTTTTACTACTCCCGCATTTTTGACTTAAATTATTGATATTTGACGTTTATAACATTTTCACGTAGTGTTTTGTATTTTTCGACGTTTTTTTTTTGTTTTCACATTTTTGATAATTTTCTTTTTCATATTTTTTAAGGTTTTTGGTATTTTTGACATTTTGCACGTCATTTTTGACATTTATTTAAAAATTTGTTTTTCGACAATTTTTACTTTTTCCGCATTTGACTTTTCAAGTTTTACATATTTTTTGAATTTTTTTTTATTTTTTGATATTTTTTATTTTTTAACATTCTCACGTCATTTTCCATATTTTTTTACGTTTTTTTTTCTTTTTTTGCATTTTTGATAATTTTGACATTTCTTCTTTCATATTTTTTGACAGTTTTGATATTTTTAGTATTTGACATTTTTCGCGTCACTTTTGACAGTTTTGATATTTTTAGTATGACATTTGTCGCGTCACTTTTGACAGTTTTGACGTTTCTTAAAGTTTGTCAGTTTTTATTTTTTTTTCCCCCATTTTTTGACATTTAAGAGATTTACAACACAGCCTATTAAACATAGTAAAAGGGACTAATTTGTTTATGTACAGGAATTCACTTGACACAGAATAATACTACAACAGGCAATAGGCTGCGGGTTTAAAGAGATGATGCCAAGACCTGACTCGTAGTCAGTGCTCAATCAAATCAAATCAATACTTACAATATCCATTTGTAAATAGCTTCCTCGTCCTAAAGATACGTTGGTTAAAATCTGTGACGCAACATCCACAGCTAAATCACATGCAAACACGTGTCGACACCCTAATGCTTTAGCACAATCTACTAACAATCGACGTCTAAAAAAACAACAATTACATAAATACCAATAATATTAACGAAAAAACTTACTCGAATTGCTTGTAAAGTTCCGTTCGTATTGTTGGAGTTACTTTATCGTTACAGATCTTATTAATTTGATCTAAATCATCCTCACTTAACAACACATCAGAATAATTAGCAGCAAGCGTTAATTCAGATTCAACAACATACTTGAGAAAGGAAACGAAATAAATATCGAAATTAAATTCTTTGACTTGGCGATTAATCGTTTCTAATAAATTCCGTCGTTCTTCGATACTTAAATGATAATTTCCTGTAAAAAATAAATTAAACTAAAACTGAATTAAACCTGCCGAAATTAACTCACTCTCGATATAAAGTATAATCGGTCTAAATTTTAGCTGTTTCGGAGTTTTAACATCAATTCCGCTTCGTAAAAAATGTAACAGCGATGTAATGGAATGACCGACCTCGTAATTGACTAAAACCCAATCATCCTTCCTTATAAAACGGTGCTTCCCTAAGAATGCTTTAAATTTATGTTCGGTACCGATGAGGAAACACGATTTACAATAACCATCTTTGCCTCGCAATAAAACATTTGACTCTTGTTCCTTGCATTTATTACAAGTTTTTTCTACTTTTCTAAAATAAGTGTTGCAGTTTATATTGATGAGAAATTATTAATTATTGCCTATTTAAAACTTACACGATATCAAGTTTTTCCATGTAATTTTCAACTTCATCTTGATAGTCGTCACCAACGGAACACATCCTTTTCGGGGGGAATGTTTATTATTTGCAGAATTAGTCGAAATTTTCCTTTTATGTACATAAAAAGGTTAAATTTTAATTCCTATATAATTTAGTAGGAAATATTTTGAGGTTATGTCATTTTAATAATGAAGTTAGCTAGAGTATTTAATGGCTGATCGCATTTTTAACAGATAAAATTAAATTTTTACATATTTAATTTAAAATTAAACGCTTCCCAATTTAAATTAAAACGTTTCTCTGTTTATATAATGTGTTTACGATCTTTATTTACTTTTTAATGCGATTAATAAAAACTTAAAATGAATTTAAAACTGCGTTCACCTAGATTCATCAATGTAGCGAACTACCAATAAAATCGCCGCATTAACCCGATTCGCTATCGTATTGGTTACGGTTATTTAAAAGCGAGTTCAGCCAAATTTAAACTGTGAATTAAAAATAAATTAAACCATATTAAAAATATATTTTCCATCGTTAATTACAGATAAAAATATAAAGGAATGTAATATGAATGTAAAATATTACAAAAATAAATTAAACTTGATGAGATTTTCTTGAAATAACAATCAAAATGCATGAAAACACTTTCGCAGAAATCGTTCTTTTATATCCTCGATCTTGTGCTGCCAGTCTTTATTTCAAACAGTTTCCTTACAAAATAAACTTGAATAGCTGTCGTGAACACAATCACTAGAATTTGAGCAATCGACCATCGTATAACGTAAGTATTGTTGCCTTGTAATAGGTTGTAATCGCGGGCTTCCCTGCCTCTAGAATGGTATTGATACTGGAGCATTTCATTGATGTTCTTCTCCACCGTTATGATAGCGCTCTAAATTTAGAAAGAAAAAAGTAGGGTCGGAAATATATTTTATTTTATTCGGATTTACCGTAAAGTTCTCCATATTTAAATTAATTTCTTCCAATTCTTTCGCATATTTCTCCCATTGATCGTATCTAACCACCGTTATGTATAAGTTCACTAATTTGTCAGCGAATCGGGAAAATTGATTATCGATGCAGACGGAATAGTAACCACCTGTAGATCTTTCGTCTTGATATTCGCTGCTCGCTCTCCATTGGTATGGATGTACGATTTGGCCTGACGGATGCCTCACTGCGAATCCTGCCATGCCGTCACCCCCTCGAACAACCTTAGTTAAAATTTAATTAAATATACAAATGACATCAAATTAAAACCATTTCCGGCGAATACTCACTTGAAAACTGACATAGAAGGTAGCACCTGGGTTAACATATTGAAAATAACAATCTTCTTTACCTGGATCTATATGGACCTTATAATCCATAGCAACCGCCGGTAAATTCTCATACCACGGCACCGTAGTCGTCTGTACACAATTTATATTTAACAGAATCACCCATATTGTGAATAACAGTAGTTGTTTATTGAACGTGGCAAGCGAGTTCTTCATTCTCGTCCCATTTGTATCTTTGCTGTGTGGGTTGCGTGTTTCTTGCAGAAAGCCAGACAAGCGAAAGATACACGAACATTTCCCTACTACGACGAAACGTACGCGGATTCACCTGTCTGGTTTGTTTATTCTGTTTCAAATAGATTAGAAATTGTATCGCGCAAAATCGTAATTTACTACATCAATCTGTTAAAGAAAAAAACAAGTTTAAACGTCAAACTTGTAATATTTGACAGGTTTAAGTTGTCGAACTTGTCATATTTGACAGATTTTAGTTGTCAAACTTGTCAAAGTTTGACAAATACAACCTGTGAAATTCTCTCATACATTTGACGTTTAAATGTTAAACTTATGCAGAAATTAGATACGTAGATAGCAAAATGGGTAGCAATTTTAAGTGTTCGTATTCCTAATTTATTGCTTGCTGAATGGTCACGTTCAAACTTTAATAATTGATGCCGAGTCGTAGAACTACCAACAAGAAAGTTTTTATGTTATTCATACTTTTTGAGGTTTTTGATGTTTTTCACAGTTTTGGACATTTTTTGCGTCATTTTTGACAGTGTCGACCTTTTCTCATATTTCTCACATTTTTTACGTTTTTTCACGTCATTTCTTATATTTTTGACGTTTTTAAACTATTTCATTTTTTTCCATTTTTTGACATTCTGTACTTCCTTTGCATTTTTGATATTCTTACATTTTGTTATATTCTTAATATTTTTGACGTTTTAACATTTTCCACCTCATTTTTTTGTAGTTTTTGACATTTTTCGCATTTCTTGACATTTTGGCACCATTTTTGACGTTTTATTTCGATTATTTTTGACTTTTTTCACAATTCGGCATATTTTTGACATCTCTTGACTTTTTTATATTTATATTTTTTTACATTTTTAATAGTTTTCGCATAGTTTTTGATATATTTGACTTTTTAAATATTTTTTACAATTTTCTCGCATTTTTGATATTTTTCACATTTTTGCCAATTCTTCACATTTTGGACGTTTTAACATTTTTTTTTTTGGATTTTGGACGTTTTTCATATTTTTCTCATTTCTTGACATTTTGGCGAAATTTTTGACGTGTTATTTCTATTATTTTTGACTTTTTTTAATTTCGTCATATTTTTGACATCTTTTGACATTTTTGACTTTAGTATATTTATATTTTTTGACATTTTTAATAGTTTTCGCATAGTTTTTGATACATTTGACTTTTTAACATTTTTTTTACATTTTCAGTTTTTTATTTTTGACTTTTGTCGCATTTTTGTATTTTTCACATTTTCATATTCTTCACATTTTTGACGTTTTAACATTTTTTTTTTGGATTTTGGACATTTTTGATATTTTTTAAATTTCTTTGACATTTTGGCGTAATTTTTGACGTTTCATTTCGGTTATTTTTGACTTTTCTTACATTTCTTCATATTTTTGACATCTTTTGACATTTTCGACTTTTTTATAATATTTTTTTTACATTTTTGATATTTTTCGCTTAGTTTTTGATATACATATTTAAATTTTTTTATATTGTGTCACATGTTTTATAGATTTTTTACGTTTTTAAAATGTTTTTTCCATTTTTTTACATTTTTGCTTTTTTTCTATTTATATTTTTTGACATTTTTGATATTTTTCGCATCATTTTTGATATATTTGAATTTTTTAATATTTCTTACATTTGCGGATTTTGTTTTTTTATTTTTGACCTTTGCATTTTTTATATTATTCACATTTTTGACGTTTTAACATTTTTTGGATTTTTTACGTTCTTTGATTTCTTTCGAATTTTTGATAATTTTGACTTTTTTCTTATAATTTTTTTGAGGGATTTATTTTCTGCTTTGAACGCTTTTTTTATTTCGATATATTTGACTTTTGAAATTTTTAACGTTTTCGACTTTTTTTATATTTATATTCTTTTAAATTTTTGATATTTTTCTCTTAATTTTTGATATATTTAAATTTTTTTAATATTTTTGTCTTTTTGGTTTTTTTTTCGGATTTTTTACGTTTTTAATATTTTTCACATTTCTTGATATTTTCGCCTAATTTTTGACGTGTCTTGCATCTTGTTTTAGATTTTTTACGTTTTTAAAATGTCAAAATATTAATTTTTTCCATTTTTGACATTTTTCTTTGTATTTTTTGACATTTTTGATATTTTTTAATTTTTGATGTCTTACATTTTTCTTAGATTTTTTACGCTTTTAAAATGTCTGAATTATTTTTTTCCAATTTTTTTACATTTTTGACTTTTTTCTATTTGTATCTTTTGACATTTTTGATATTTTTCGCATCATTTTTGAAATATTTGACTTTTTTAATATTTTTTTACATTTACGGCTTTTTTTTTACATTTTTGACTTTTTTCTATTTGTATTTTTTGACCTTTTTGATATTTTTCGCATCATTTTCGTCATATTTGACTTTTTTAATATTTTTAATATTTTTGGTTTTTTTTTGACTTTTTTGCATTTTTCATATTTTTCACATTTTTGACGTTTTAACATTTTTTTGATTTTTTACGTTCTTTAATTTCTTTCGCATTTTTGATAATTTTGACTGTTTTCCTTTATATTTTTTGAGGGATTTATTTTCTGCTTTAAACATTTTGAACGTTTTTTCTTAAATAATTTTACCTCCTTTTGAATTTCTTCCTCTTTTTGACGTTTTCACATGACATTCCTTATATTTCTTACGTTTTTAAAATTTTTCAATATTCAATTTTTTCCATTTTTTACTTTTTCCGCATTTTGATTTTTTTTTAATTTTTTCAACATTTCTGACATTTTTTATATTATTCACGATTGTTGAAGTTCTTGAATTTTTTTAATCTTTTTGACGTGTTTTTTACAAAAAATTTCGTTTAATTTTGATGCATATTTGACGTTTTTTTTTATATTTTTGACATTTTTTCATATTATTCACGTTTTTTGACGTTTTTCACGTCATTTCTTGTTTTTTTTTGCGTTTTTTAAGTGTATCAATTTTTTTCCGCCGTTCTACCATTTGGCTTATTTATTCCGTTTGAAATATTAAATTAGAAATCGTAAATCTGTTCGAATTGTACGCGCAAAATCGTAATTTACTTGGAAAAATTCTCAAACTATATCGAACTTATGCGTATTTGACAAGTTTAAACGTCAAAATTGTCAATTTGACAGATTTAACTTGTCAAACTTGTCATATTTCACGTGTCGCATTTGGTAGATTTAACTTGTCAAAGTTTGAGAAACAGAACCTACCAAATTTGTTCATATATTTCTCGTTTAAATGTTAAACTTATGCAGAAATAAGGTAGCAAAACGAATACAATTTTAAATTTTCGCATTTCTCAAGGTAATTGCACCGCTGAATTTGCGTTTGGCAACGTTGCGTGTCCCCATTTTTTTAACGCTAATTTAACTAATTTATTGCTGATTAATTGATTACGATTCCGCTTCAATAAATGTTGTTGAGGTCGTAGAAAGTGAATAAGGAATCTTATAACGTGCAAGATTTATTTTATAGCTGACGTTCCAGGAAGTTGTCAAATTTAAAAAATAGGGTTATGTTCTTCCGCACTGTCAAAGTAAATAAATTAATAAACTTTTGGACGCGAATTAAACACAAATCTGGGCTGAATCGAATATGAAATAAAACACAATTACATCCTATTATGTAATTCATTATATTGCGGTGCAAGACCTTTGGACTAGTTAGTAGTTAACGTAAAGTTTCGTATGACTTAACCTCAAAATTCGCACGTCTTGGAATGGCTTCGATTAACAAAACCCTGGTGTTAAATAAATTATTATCAACAAAATGGACAAACATCAGATTTATGTCTACACAAATTAACGTACAAGAGGTTAGAGTGCCTACACCTCTAGGTCACCTAGCAGGCAAATGGTGGGGCCCCATCGATAAAAGACCAATTGTAGCCTTTCACGGTTGGCAAGTAAGTTATTTATCTTTTAAATAAATTTAATTTAATTCATCCGAGACATATTTTAGGATAATTGTGGCACATTTGATACGTTAATCCCATTATTACCGAAAAATATCCCGTATTTAGCTCTCGATTGCCCCGGGCATGGATTTAGCTACAAATTACCACCTGGTATCCCGTATCACAATGCGGATTTCGCTATCATGATTAAAGAGATAATAAAATACTTTGGTTGGCACAAAATTACGTTAATGGGGCATTCGCTAGGTGCAATATTATCGTATACTTACGGTTTCCTCTTTCCAAAAGATATCGATTTTATTATATGCATCGACGGATTAAATCCGCTGGTCAATCCGCAACGTATCAAAAGAATCGTTCGTAGCATCGAGGAATTCATAAAATACGATGCGTTACAACGAAGTAATATTGAACCTCCCAGCTATACGATCGAAGAGATGGTGAAGCGTTTACATCTAGCGACGAGGAAATCGATAGCTGTAGACACAGCCAAATATATTCTGTATCGGAATATAGCACCTTCGAAGACATATCCAGGGAAGTATTATTTCAACCGAGATGCAAGATTAAAAGTTGGTCCGTTATCGAACGAAGACCCTATCGGGATTAAGAATGCTGCTGCACACGTTAACTTCCCGATATTTATAAGTAAAGCGATGGAGAGCCCTTTTTTCGGTAACGAAACTATATTTAAGGAAGTGTATGCGATTCTGGAGAAGTCAAGTCCGGATTGCCAGTTTCACGATATCCCAGGAACACATCACGTTCACTTAAATCAGCCTGAGCATGTTGCTGGCTTAATCACCAAATTTATCGAGAAACATGACAGGGGTGATCGGAAACATAGTGGATTTAAGGATGAAATTGTTTATAGCGATCCAGCTGGAGATCAAGAGAAAGTTAGAGCGGCTCTTCAATTGTGATTGTTTTATTTATTTTGCTTTTACATAAGTGATATTGTTATTTATGTCAAATTTATAAATAAAATTTATTTAAGGTTTTTTCCTTTTTTTTATTTGATATAACAAGAGAATATTGGTCTCACCTTGTACTATAGTCTGTTTACGAGAACAGATGAGGACGTCATAATGGTAGTACGCCTCTAATAGGTAATGTATTTTAAGTCATGTGAAGTTCGTACAAGATGACAACATCGTACAGGACAGGCACCTTTTTAAATAGAAAAAATCCCTGTATTTTCGACAGTGAGAAAAGTTATTTTTGGGTATTTCGTTTTGTATAAGTAGCCATTTCTGATTTTAATCACATTTTTGATATTTTTCACATTTTTCCATATGACGTATTAACGTTCAAACATTTTTCAGCTATTTTTTTTTGTATTTTTGACATTTTTTGATTTTTTTCGCATTGTTGATAATTTTGACTTTCTTCATTTTGACGGTTTTGAAAATTTTGACGTTTTTCCCATGTCATTTCTTATATTTCTGACGTTTTTAAAATGTTCCAATACATATTTGATTTTTTACATTTTTATATTAAAATAATTTTTTTGACAATTTTTTTCACTTTTTGCCATTTGTCGCGTCATCTTTGATATTTTGACCTTTTCTATATTCACATTTTTTAACCTTTTTCGACATTCTTCACACCTATTTTTCATCCTTTTTGACGTTTTTCAATTTCCTTTACATTTCTATATTTTTTGCAGTTTTTCATTTTTTTTTTACATTTCTGACGTTTTAAATTTTTTTGTATTTTTGACATTTTCGGGCTTTTTCGCGTTTTCCTTCACATTTTTTTGACGGATTTAATATTTTTTTAAATTCCTCGCACTATTTTCTAACATTTTTGACGTTTTTTTCCGAAATTGTTCAATTTTGTTTTTTTTTTCTGTTTTTTGACATATATTTTTCCTACATTTTTCATTTCATTTTTTCCGTCAATTTTGACGCTTTCTAAAAATTTTCACTAATAATTTCTGTGCATTTTTGACTTTTCCCTTCTATTTTTTGACGATTTTGATATTTTTCACTTCTTGGCATTTCTTCCATTATTTTTTTTGTTTTTTACTTTTTTTGCATTTAAAAAAAAAAAATTATAAAATTTTCTGTTTATCATTTTTTTAACAATTTTCATTTTTCGAGTTTTTTCGCCTTTTTGATAAAATAACTTTTTTCTTTTATTTATTTGCCTTTTCGCGTTGTTTTGAAGTTTAAAATTTTCCCGTTTTTTGACTTTTTTTTACCCTTTCCGCATTTTTTCGACTTTAAAATGATTCTAATTAAAAAAAATAATTTTTTCTATTTAGTTAATTATGACGTTTCTCTCATATTTTTTTGTCGATTTTGACATATCACATTTTTTGACATTTTTATACAATTTGTTTTTTTTTAATTTTCCGTTTTTTGACATTTTTTACTTGTCCTGCATTTTTCAAGTATTCTAATTTTTGACGTTTTTGATAGTTTCACGTTTTTAACATTTTTCACGTAATTTTTTGTATTTTTGACGGTTTTATTTTTCACATTTTTCATTTTTTTTTTCAAATTTTCTTAATGTTTTTTGGAATTTTTTACTTTTTAAAATTATTGATTTTTGATATTTTGCACGGTTTGACAATTTTCACGTCATTTTTTGTATTTTTGACGATTTTTTAATTTTTTTCCTATATTTTTGACGTTTTTGTCTTACATTTTCGACAAGTAGGTAGGTATTAGTTTCTTCCTTGATATTTTTGACGGTTTTAATATCTTTCACATTTTTTTTT